>PVIW01004414.1:0-133070 GCA_004026585.1 Noctilio leporinus | reverse complement strand
TTTATTTATCTATTTATTAAAGGTTTTATTATTTCCAGAAGAGGGGAAGGGAGAGAGGCAGAGAGGGAGGGAAACATCAATGTATGGTTGCCTTTCACCTGCCTCCAGCTACAGACCTGGCTGGAGACCTGGCTTGCAACCTGGTTATGTGCCCTGGCTGGGGAATCGAACCAGCGACCTCTGGGTTCGCAGGCCAGTGCCTATGCACTGAGCCACCAGCCAGGGCATTGAGTCTTCTCTCTTTTTTCTCTTGGTTAATCTAGCTTTGAGGTATTTTTTTGGATCTTTTTAAAAAAGAACAAGTTCTGATTTCATTGATTTTTTTTTTCTCTATTTTTCTTTTCTCTGGTTCATTTATTTCCTCTTTCTAATCATATTTCTTTATTTCTGTTCACTTTGGGTTTGGTTTACTTGTCTTTTCCCAGATTCTTATATAGAGGATTAATTTTTTATTTGAACTATCTTTTATTTTAAAAAATGAATTTGTTTTAAATTTTAAGCCTTTTTAAAATCTTTATTGGGTTATAATTGATATACAGAAAATTATAATTGTTCTTATTTTTGAGTTAGGTGCTTACATCTATAAATTTCTTGGTGTGTGTTGCTTTAGCTGTATCCTATATGTTTTCTTATATTGTGTTTTCAATTTTGATTCATTTCAAAGTTCTTTTTCTTAACTTCTTTTTTAAAGATTTTATTTATTATTTTTAGAAAGAGAGGAAGGGAGAGAGACAGAGAGGGAGAGAGATATCAGTGTGTGGTTGCCTTTCACTTGCCTCCAGCTACGGACCTGGCTAGATACCTGGCTTGCGACCTGGTTATGTGCCCTGGCTGGGAATCAAACCACAAAGTATTTTTAATTAATTGTAATAATTAATGTTTTAGAGAAGTGGGATGAAGGGAGGGAGACAGAGAGGGAGAGAAACATCAATTAGTTATCTCATATGTGCCCTAGTGTGTGCTGAACCTGCAAGGTAGGCAATGTACCCTGACCAGGAACAGAACCAGAGACCTTTCATTTTGCCAGATAATGCCCAACTAACTGACCTGCACCAGTCACGGCTCAAAGTATCTTTTAATTTTTTTATATTTCTTCTTTGACTCATGGGTTATTTAGGAATGTATGGTTTAATTTGCAAATAGTTGTGAATTTCCCCACATTTCCTTTTTCCCCCCTCTAACTTCATTCCACGTGGAGAGATAACATACATTGTAAGATTTCAGTCCTTTTTCAGTTGAATCTTGTTTTGTGGTGCAACTTCCAATAGGCCTATCCTAGAGAATGTTCCATGTGCTCTTGATAAGAATGTGTGTTTTGCTATTGTTGGGTGGAGTGCTCTGTACATGTCAATTAGGCCTGTTGATTTATGGTGTTATTTACATTTTTTATTTCCTTGTTGATCTTTTGGTTAGTGTGCAAGTAGTCTCCAACTGTTATCATTGACTCACTATATTTGCCTTGCTAGTTGCTTTCTTTACAGCTGTGTAGTATTCCTCACTCAACCAGTCCCACGAAGTCCAGTCACTCTTCTACATAAGCTTTCAGTTTTCTGGTTTTCTAGTTTCCTCTCCTGACTGAGCGTTTGGGGTCTTCAGGCTGTGTATCTGCCATGCCCAGGGCTGATTCCTATAAGGGGGTAGCTATGTCAGAGAGGAAGTGGATTTAGAATCCTCTTGCCAGGTCTGTCTGGAAAGACTGTGCCAAAGGTCCTTCTTGAGGTGCCAAGGAGGAGAGTCCCCTCCCCCATCATCTTTGTGAACTGTCCTGTGGAATGGAGCCTTACAGATGCTAGGCACTGGGTTACCACGGCTCATCCTTCTAGTCCTGCTGACATCTTGATGGGGTTGGCACTGTTGTTATCCCCATTTTACAGATAGAACATTTGAAGCTTGGTAGAGTGACAACCCTCATCTAGGTCATAAGATGTGACTATAGCTGAGCTGCACACTTCGTGCTCTCCATCACCATGTCTACTCACCAAGTTGTTCCTACAGGGAGATGTGCCTGGCTTTTCTGCCTTCAAAGTGAAGGGGCTCCTTTTATCTTTGTTTCTGGGTGTGTGTTGTGGTGACTGGGATGGTGACCTGTAGATGGAGATAGGAATGAGGCCAATTGGGTTGGCTCCTTATTGATATGGGGGTGCTGTTAGGTGTGTGGCTTTGGTCCAGATGATCTAACCTCCCTAGCATTGGAGAAACAGGGTTAGTGGGACCCCCACCATCATGAGGGTGAGAAAAGGAATGTGTACATAGTGCTCAGTGCAGTGCCTGTGTCATGTGTACTTTGGAGATGCCAGCTACCCTAATTGTTTACTTCTCAACAGGCATTTATTGAACACCTGCCGCATGCTGGGTGCTAGGGACCTGGACATGAACAAAGCAGACAAGAATGAATCTCTGTCCTCTTAATGCTGACAGCTGAGGGTGGGAAGGGAGACCTGGAGGTAGGAAGGCAGATTAGATGCTGATGCCAGGGTCAGGACAAAGATCCTACAGGAGGAGGGAACAGAGGTAAGAGGTGGGTGCTATCTCCTAGGAGACACCAAACAGCCAGTGTCCTAAGGAAGAGTGGAGGGTGCTGTGGGGGCACCCAGGGGTGGAGCAGCCTAGGCTGAGGTATTAGCCCTCAGGTCCTTAAGTTGGGGGTGGAGAGCACAAGCTGGAGGAATGGCAAGAGGGTAACAGGGTGCTGGTACAAAGCCCGAGAGTCACAGGGAGGACAGTGATTTTGTCCCAAGTATGCTGCTGGAAGCCATGGATTTAAAGCACAGTACAGTGTTTAAAAAGCTCTCATTGGCTGCTGGGTTGAGAATGCACCATGTAGGGATTGGCCCTGGGAGATGGGTCGAGTGTGGCTGTGACCCAGGGGACTTAGCTAAGGATGTTAGGGCTGGGCAGGGGAGAAGAGCGTTGTCTGGGTATGTTTCTGGCAGCTGACAAAATTGCCTGAGAGATGAGCTGGAAGAGATGGGGAAGCAGCCTTGCTGTCAAGGTCACGTGGCTGGCCAGCCTGTGCATGATGCAGGCCATCTGCTTTGTAGGCCAATGATGAAGATGCTGAGGGTACCCACAGGAGGATGGAGTTGAGAGCTGCGTCCCATCAGGACGGGTTTCCCTCTTCATCCTTGAAAATGCTACTTGGTCTGGACCAGTTGCTTTGGAGCTTCTCAGTAGAACTGAAAAGTTGCCAGTCAATATTTGCCTGTTATAAAATAGTTATAAAAGACAGAAGCCCAATTTTTATGACTTTTGTAATTTTTAAACTTTTGGTTAAAAGACCTTCTGTCTTTTATAACTATTTTACAACTTTTATAAAAGTTTTACTATGAAACAGAAAGTTTTCACTCCACAGATGACCTCTATCAAGGGCTCGGTTGTCGCCTCCAAGTTTACTGTCCCTACATAGGCCAGAAACCTACACAAGCATTAAAAAAAAAAAAAAAAAAAAAAAAAAAAAAAATCAAAGGGCACTATCAGTCCTGTGTATCACATTTGGCTTTCAGCACAGCAGCCTAGATTGCTTCTTGGGCCAGTTCCAAGGCTGATTTAGCCAATTTTCCCTGCTGATGGCCATCTAAGTGGAAAGCACCACTGCAGGGAGTAGCCGTCCTTGCAGACCCACTCAGGAAAATGAAACAGTGATATGGGGTAGAGCGGTAAGTAGGTGACAGTCAGAAGAGGTGCCATCTGTGCTGAGTGAACAGAGGAAGCCAGGAATGTGGAAAGGCTCAGAGGAGACATTCCAGGCAGGGAGTCAGTATTTGCAAAGCCGTGAGGCAGGAAGAGACTTGGCTTCCTTGCTGTACCTTGACCACCAGGTTTGGCTGGAATTAGCAAGCAAGGTGGAGGAGGGCAGGGAGGTGACAGGGCAGTCGCTCAGGGCTGTGGAGGCCATAGGAACACTTGAGCAGAGAGACGTGATTTGACTCATATTGTAAGTTTTCCTTTTATTATATAGAGCAAATGCGCTCTTTTAATAGGAATTCTCCAATCCTTCTAACTACCCTCTGAGGTAAGGCATTATTCCCACTTACCAAATTAAGAAACTGAGGCACAAAGAGGTGACCTGACCTATTCAGGTTGTCCAAAAAGGAAAGGGCAATGCTTGAATTCCAACTGAGCTCTGAGAAGCCCAGATCCAGGGCAGCTAGTTGCCAAAGGCCACTTCCTGCTTTTGCTCTGACCTGGCTGCCTGATAAGACCATGGAGCAGGTGACACTATGGCTGAGTGCCAAGGGCAGGGCTGGCTCTGGAACCTGCAGGATTCCTGAGTAGGGAGGAGTCTGTTGGGAATTTCGTGAAGGGGTGGTGTCTGGAATGGAATTGTGAAAGTTATTAAGATGTATTCCCACCCCACTAGCGTCCAAGCCGTCTCATTTGTACAGTGGCAGGTTTGCTCCTTCCTCCCGTAAGCATCAGTCACCTGCCTCTGCCTGGCTGTGTGTTGGGAGCTGGGGAGAGGCCTGAGAACATACCAGACAGAGGACCCCGCCCACCATGAGCTGCCACTCTAATGGGTGGGTGGGAAGGGACAGATCACAGCAAGGTGAACAAATCAGCAAACTGGAAGTTGCTAGTTGGGAGTAGAATTGAGAATCAAGCAGGGTGGTGTGTGACAGAAGGAAGCTGCTTCATATTGGGTGGGAATAGGGAGGAGACTTTAGCTAGGAGCTGCCTGCTTGCCGTGTGAATGCTGCAGGGAGAGGGTTTCAGACCCAGGGAGAGGACCATGCAAAAGGTCCTGAATCAGGCCTATGACTGGTGTTTTGGGGGAATGTTGAGTAGGCCAGTGTGGCAGGAACCAAGTGAGCCAGGGGGAGAATAGGAGGAGGTGAGGACGGGGAGGTGATGATGTAGATCATGCAGGGCCCAGTGGGCTCTGGAGGGGACTTGGGCTTTTTACCTAGAGGGAGATGGGAGCCCTGGGAGGGCTATGAACAGAGCGTCGGGGTGAGGGCAGGCAGCCTGAGAGGGCGATTGCCCTGGTCCAGGCAATTGCTGATAGGCTGGGCCAGTGACCTTGGATGTGGAGAGAAGTGGCTGCATTTGAAGGTGAAGCCAGCAGGTCTTGCTGCTGGGCAGGGCTGGCTGGGGCGGGTGGAAGGACCCCCAGGTCTGTGATGAGTGAGGGATGTAACTACTCTGCTTGGCCCTTGGGGTGATCACAATGACACAGGGGCACCTGCCTGGGGACACTGAGTGTGGACTGGGCTCTGGGTGATCAATGGTTACTGTTGGATGGTCCTTGCTGGGCACAGGTGAGACAGGGACCAGGGAAGGATATCCCTGCATAGACTGAATGTTGAGGTCCTGGAGACTAAGTGATAAGCTCTACTTCTGTTCAAGCGAAACCATGAAGGAGGCCTCCTGGGAAGTGGGGGTGGCTGGGGTATCTCCCTCGTTGGTGTCCCACCTGTGTTCCCATCCTTCCTGGCTGCGTGGCCTGAGCAAGTCCTGAAACTCTGAACCTTAGTCTCCCTCTGTAAAATGGGTGTATTGGCCCTGGCCCCATTCCTTCAGTGTTGCTGGAGGGTTTGCTGAGGTGTTGCCCAGGCTGGGCAGGGGGCCAGTGGTCCTTGTGCAGTGGGCATGACAGGGCATGACTAGGGCCCTGGAGCCTGGGGTCTCTGCCGACATTGTGATAAGGTCTTACAGCCTCACTCAGGCTTTGAGTGACTCCAGAAGGGTATGGTGATAAGGAACTGATTCCAGCCCAGGGCCCTTCCCTGGCGCCTGTTAGCAGGCTGGTCCAGTAAGGGGTGGCCTGGGCACTCACTGGATCTGGGTTGGGCTTGTTGCTGACTCATCCTCTGCTGGCTTAGCTGTTTATTTTCCCTCCCGTGTGAAGGCCATCCCACCTGCCAGTCTGGGTGTTGGCCTGCGCTGGCTCTTGGTGGCTGGCAGTCAAAGGGCTCCTAGTGAGGCCTTGTGCTCTGTTCAAAGAACACTTCCTGGAGTCCTCATCACTTTCCAGGGATAGGTGGCCCATTTTAGAGCTGGTAAACTGAGGGGCTCCACAGAGGTGAAATGATTCGTGTCAGGTCGTGCAGCCAGTTGGGGCCCTCTTAAGGTCAGTTGGCATCCTCCCATTCCACAGGTAGCTGAGCCAGTGCCCAGAGGGTAGAGGCCTGTCCAGGGCTCATGGAGGCAAAACTGGGTCTTGAACCTGTCTGTCTCCAGGGTCCATGGACTAGACCTCCACTGGAGGCTGTGTTGGTGTGTGGAAGATGTGTATTTAGGAGAAAGTGCATTTCACTGCACCTGCCCGAAGGTGGGTGAGCAGGGCCTATGGGGATGGATTTCTTAGCAGAGTGCAGCCTTGTGCTTATGCCTATAGGTCTGGTACCCAGCGGCCCTGCGGTGGGCAGAGTTACACCCATGCCCAAACTGCCTTCCCTTATTGACCAGGGAAGCCAGCCTAGGGTCATACAGCATGCAGGGCAGCCTGGTTGCTCCGTGGCCCTTGTGGCAGCGGGGGAGAGAGGAGGGAAGTGGACGCTTTGACCCATGGCAAGGAACGTGGTGACTTGTGGAGCATGGGTGGGGTCAAGGAAGAAGAAGCAAATGACTGAGACTTGAAAGTTCTAGAGAAGTGGACAATCAGTGTTCCTGGCAAAACTGCTTGGGAGGAGCTTTTCTTCTGCTACCCTGCCAGGAAGGCCCCAAGAGTGCCCCTGCTGCTCTGTCAGGAAACGCTGTGGGTGACCTGAGGGCACAACTGGACAGGCTCTTCCTCACTGAGTGCCTGGGAGATTTCTGAGGGGCTGCCTTGTCTAGACTGAGGGAGGGTGCGGTTGTCCTTTTTACTCAGCAGTCTAGGAGCTTCTGGAAACACGGATGAGTCCCAGGGCTCCAGTTTGTGAGCCCCCATGCAGCTTAGCTGTGTCCTCCAGGCTTCTCCCACATGGGCTGTGCCTTCCCTACCCAGGTTGTGCTCTCCACTCATGCTTCCCGCCCACCACCGAGTCCAGGCCCAGAAAGCTGACTCCCATTGTGTGAGTGTGCAGAGCTGTTTGGGCTCCCTTGGGTGTTCTCAGGCTCTCATTGTCCATGTCTGTGGTGTCACCACTGTGCTCCCAGTGCCTGGTCCCCTAGACACATCCAAAGCAGTTGCAGGACGTGTGCCAACACTAGTGGTAGAAGGCCTGGCCCTGGCTAGGGAGACGCTGGTGGCTTCCGTGTCAGATGTGCAGGCCTGGAGACCTGGTGATCTGGTGGTCAGAGGCTCAGACCCCTCGGGTTTCAGTCCATGCTCACACCACTCCAGGACACTAGGTGACCTTGCATAGCTGCCCGTGCCCGTCCTCTGGGCCTAGTTGCTTCTGTAAAGTGGAGCTCACAGACCCCTTTTGGTGGTTCTTGTCATGGTTAAGCAGGTTAAATCCATGGAAAGTTCTCAGCTCCTTGCCTAGCATACAGTGAGCGCTTGACAACGCTTAACTCCTTTTTTTAAAAAGTAATCTTTTTGGAGTCAGTAAATCCATATGGCTGATATATAACACAAAGATGTTCCAGAACATGCAGTGATTTTTCCCTCCCAACAGGCCCCACCCAATCTCCATGGGCTCGATTTGGTGTTTGTTATTATTTTCCTCAGTATATCCAGGCGGAAGTTCCAGGTCAGGAAATAAAAAGCTTATTTAAAATTTTTTTTTTTAATATTTTTATTTTTTTATTTTGGTGGCTCTGCAGCAGTGTGAATTGATCCTAATTTATTTAACTAATTCCATTTCTCCCACCCCATGCCATGGGCTTTAAAGTTCTTTAAGCTATTCTTATTGGGAGGCTGGCAAGATTGTAATGATTCAGTGGGCAAGTTTTTTTTAAAGATTTTATATATTATTTCCAGAGAGAGAGGAAGGGAGAGAGGCAGAGAGGGAGAGAAACATCAATGTATGGTTGCCTTTCACCCGCCTCCAGCTAGGGACCTGGCTGGAGACCGGGCTTGCAACTTGGTTTGCAACCTGGTATGTGCCCTGGCTGGGAATCGAACCATCGATCTTTGGGTTCGCAGGCCTGTGGGCAAATTTTAATGGAGTGTTCTCTCTGTACTTTCCTGAGTCTTCATGAGCATGTCCTCCTGGACTTATTTTATTTACACTTACGACCTTTTTATTGAAATTTAATTTAGGTACAGAAAGTCACCTATATCTTAAGTGTATGTCTTGATTTTTATTTATTTATTTGAGGTTTAGAAATGAATGCATGATGCACACCCAGATAATCACTGGACAGATTGAGACAGAGGATGCTGTCATCATCCCAGAAAGTACAGTTGTGCCCCTTTCAGTCATTTCTCCCAGAGGGAACTAACTGCTCCGATTTCTATCAGCAGAGACTAGTTTTGCCTGCTTAAGTTCAAGTCTATTGTGTGACTCAGCAGGTGAAACGAGAGCATACGTCTACAAAAGGCATGTGTGAGAAAGTTCATAGCAGCTTTATTGCCCTGAAATGGAAAGTTCCCAAATAATCCATCACCTAGTGAATGGATAAACCAGCCATGGTCCATTCACGCAATAGGACATGAAAAGGAATTGGCTTTGTTCACACACATCAGCATGGAGGCACCATACGCAGACATTGGGGATTCATTTACATGGTGTTCCTGTATTGTCAGTCATTGATACATTCTACTTGCAAGGAAGAGGGTAGCAGGAGGTTCTTGTCACTGCTGCTATTGGTGATTCTATGTTGAAGGGCCAGAGCTCGTGGTCTCTGATGTGTATGGTGCCTCCTGTTCCAGCCTCTCAGGTCCCTACCTGTGAACCAGGTGGTCTGGTGCTGCAGGGAGCCTGGGTCAAGGCCATGGGTGGTGCTGTAGAGGTTAACAGTCCCTAGCAGGCCTGCTGCATCTGTGGGAGAGCCTGGCATCCTCTGTGAAGGGACATTACTCTCTGGGAGGCCCTGGGTAACCCCTTCTGGCGAGGACAGAGGTAAAGAACTTCCTTTGGGGTCTGGTTGCTGTTTGTGGCCTCCTTGTTCTTCCCCCTGCCCTCCCCACTGCACCACTACATGTAGCTCACTTCTCCTTTTCCCTGTCAGAGAGGCCTTCCCTGACCGTCCCATCCCATCCCAACCCCCATGGTTAGTCTTCTTTGTCCCCACCCTGCCTCTCCTGGGTCCCCCTGGGTTAATAAGTTCCAGGGATTCTGATGCCCAGTTCAGGCTGAGAAACAGCAGCCGCCTCTGGCACCCGCCAGAGTCCCAACAGGTGTTCGCAACACAGGGAGGGTGCCTGGGAGACACTGTGGGAACAAGGTGTCCCCAATGGCACTAGGCTGGGAACCCAAGGACACTGTTGTCTTGCCATATGAGGCACACCTGTCTAGCCCCAGTTGTTCTGTGTCCTGTACAGACTTCAGATAATCCAAATATTTATCTAGGTGCAAACCTTGTTGGAAATTCTTGGAGCTAAGAACCTTTCTCTGTTTTGCATGACACAGAAATTCTTTGCATGGCTTTAAAAGTCTTTGAGCCCTGGCTGGTGTGGCTCTGGATCAAGTACTGGCCTGTGAACTAAAGGGTCACCGGTTTGATTCCCAGTCAGGACACATCCCTGGGTTACAGGCTAGGTCCCCAGTTGAGGGGGTGTGAGGAGCAACCACAAATTGATGTTTCTCTCCCTCTCTTTCTCCCTCCCTTCCCCTCTCTCTAAAAATAAATTTTAAAATATTTTAAAAAATCAATAAAAGTCTCTGAAAATGCCAGTTCTACTTCAGTGCTTGCTTGGATCTCTGCTGCTTCATTTTCCTTCCCTGTTGGTCCAAGGTGGCTTCCAGTCTTCCCACTCTGCATGAATCCACGGGTAATAGTGTAAGTCGGTGCAGCTAGTGCCTGAGTCATTCTGTAGTTTAATAGGTAGCATTAAAAAACTTTTTTTTTTAAACAGCTGCACTGAAGAATTATTTATACTGTAGGACATTCACCCATTTCAAAATAGTGATTTTTAGTAAATTTACAGTAGATGTTAGCAAACATCACCACCGTCCAGTTTTAGAACATTTTCATTACCGCTGAGAGCTCCCTCCTCTCTGTTTTCCACCCCTGGGCAACCACTGATCCACTTCCTGCCTGAATTGATTTGTCTTTTTGGGACATGAAGCACTTCATATTTTGTCATCCACTGCTTCCTTTTTAGTCTTTATGTGGTACATCTGGCATTACATTAATTTAAAACATGTATGTAGGAAATGTACTAATCTCTTTGGGTCTGGGGGAGATGGTTCAAACACTTGTTAGGGAAAGGGCCCGCTGAGCATGTTGGGGCTGGAGCGTAGCCAGCCAGAGGGAAAAGGTTCCATTTGTTATCAGCCTTCTCTCCAGTCCCTCCCTTGGGCCCCACTCCTGCCTCAGGACCTCCCCAGGCCAGAGCATTCCCCGGTACCCTTCTGGGGTTAGTGTCTTTGCTGAGGTTACCCAGAATGCAAGAGGAGATTGCCTCACCACGCGTGATTGCACTTCCTGTCCTGCACACTGGCCTCATGAGTAATTTCTGTGCCTTTTCCCTCCACAGGGACTTCCTCCCCCGAGGGTCAGGAATTGTCACCCGGCGGCCTCTCATTCTGCAGCTCATCTTCTCAAAAACAGGTATGGTGGGATGAGTTGGAGCTGTAGCAAGAAGTCAGCAGGACGCTGTGTTGTATGGGAGCCAGAGGGCTTATGATGGAATCGTCTGTGGGGCCGTTGTCTGGCTTTGCACTCATGTTTCCCATGCGTGCAGGGAAGTTGAAGCCCAATTCACTCAACACCCACCCTGCATCCTCAGCAATGACCAGGTCACCAGGTGCCATACATGCTAGCTGTATTGCAGCTAACATGTTTTTCCTGAACCCTTTCGAAATCAGTAGCAGATGTTGTGACACTTCAACCCCAGTGCTTCAGTGCACCTCTCCTTGCAATAGGACATTCTCCTGTAGTCACAGGCCACACCCAGGGGAAGTAACCATTCCTGCATGTCACTTAGTGCCCACTCCATACATGTTGCCAGTTGTCCTTCAGGTATCTTCCCTGGCTGATTTATACATGCTGTGCTCAACCTGATTAGTCCTAGGCTACATTCACTTCATTGTCATGTTTTCTGTTTTCATTAGAGCGGCATCCCTGCCATTTCTTTTATTTTTTTAAAAGATTTTATTTACTTATTTCCAGAGAGAGGGGAAGAGAGGGAGAAAGAGAGGGAGAGCAACATCAATGTGAGAGAAACATTGATCGGTTGTCTCTCGTACACATCCAACCAGAGACCTGGCCACAGCCCAGGCATGTGCCCTGACTGGGAATCGAACAAGCGGCTTTTTGGCTCATGAGCCGGCACTTAATCTACTGAGCCACACCAGCCCAGGCCCATTTCTTTTTAATTAGGACACTGACTTTTGGGAGATACCCACAGAAAGAAGTTTGGTCCCTTGAATGGAATAAAGAATCGACATGTAGAATTTTTTCTATACTCCCCTTGGTGGCCTCAGTTTATTTCTGTTTTTCCCACATAAGTCTGACATGACATGGGCAGGTCTTCCAGCTTTAAACCCTTGGAAAGCATCTCAGTTCGGAAGGTGGACGGGGCCCTGGCTGGTGGCACAGTAGTTAAGGCACCAGCCTGTGAACCCAAAGGTCGCTGGTTCGATTCCCAGCCAGGGCACATAACCAGGTTGCAAGCCAGGTCTCCAGCCAGGTCTGTAGCTGGAGGCAAGTGAAAGGCAACCATACATTGATGTTTCTCTCCCTCTCTGTCTCTCTCCCTTCCCCTCTCTCTAAAAATAATAAATAAATTTAAAAAAAAAAAAGTCAGACAGGGATGTTACTGCTGGACAGGGACCTGGTTCTTTGCGAGTCTGCCTAGGGCCAACTGGCAGTGTGCAGCTTCTCGACTTTGTGCAGAAGAGTGTTTATTAAAGCTGGGGACAGTGAAATAAGGAAATGCTTCGCATAGAAGCAACAACAGGAGAGCCCAGACTGTGTTGCTTTGGCTTTCTTACAATGTTATAGGAAAGAAATGAACTCAGGCAGGGCTGCTTTAGCTCACTGGGAAGTCAGAGAAAAGGGTCCTTGGAGACAGGTTGTGAGGGTTAGTCCAGGATGAGCTGCCACTGCCCATTGCTCCCTGGCTGCAAGTCTTGGGGGGGCCCCTCAGAGTTTAGGAGATGCAGCCTGTGGAGGAAAGGGAAAAAGCACTGCATGCTCCTCAGGAAGCTTGCTCCCCCTGGGTCCTTTGTCTTGAGGGTTTTTATCTCTCTCTGGCAGGCAGGAATCTTAGTGGAGGTCTCAGAGGAGGGTTTCAGCAGACCATTCATTTTCCAGGTGTGCCCATCAGGGTGGTGGTCTCCACTGATTGGTTGGTACCAGGGCAGGATTGGCCATTGAAGCCGGCTGCTTTTCTGGGCCTGGGGCTGAAATACAGCTGAATCCTAGATGTTATCTCTAGGGAAGTGACCTATCTGTATCCGTCTGTAAATTGGTTGGCCATTTCAGCTCTCTTGTTTACCTATTCCTCTTGTCCTGGCTTACTGGCCTGTCTCAGGGAGTGGGGTGATGTTGGGGGTGGGTCCTCTCTTCTCTCCAGAGCCCCTAGGGGTCTCCATGCAGAGTCTCAGTGCTGCTTCTCTGTTGACCTGGAGCATCAACACTGGCCAGTTCAACACTGGGAAGGCAACATATTTGTTCACTTTACCAATGAAGAAATTGAGACCTAGCCAAATTACCTGCCTTCCTAGGAGACTCCAGATCTGGAACCTGAGGTTAGACCTCTAACCCCACTATCAGCTGTCCCCTAGTCCCACCCTGTCTATTTGGCATGGAAGGGTGTGACTCCAGTGACTTCAGATCCGCCCAGCACCTCTGTCCAGCCAGCTGTGCCTGGACAGGCAGCTTCAGAGCAGCAGGTTGCAGAGGCCTCAGGGACCTGAAACCTGGGATCAGCCTCAGCGGCCTTGGCCTATTGGTCTTTTGTTTCCCATTTTGCAGGTTGTTTGATAGGAATGAAACCTGCATTTTAATAAGTTCCCAGGGTGGTGCTGATACTTCTGGACCCTGGCCACACTGGGAAAACCTCTGACCCTGTGGGTGGAAGCTGAGAGCTAGGCCTGGGGAGAAACTGCTGCTCACAGCCTCGTTTTCTGTCTGGGTGGTGGAGATAATAATAGCAATGCTTTTGTCTGTTGTGGTGAAGACCCTGTTATTCAATATAGGTGCTGAGTGGTACCGACCCAACAGCTGCAGTTTTGTGCTTGCTGCCAGCCTGTTTGGGGACAGCTCGCTGGGAGAACAGGTGGGCTGGCTTCCTGCACTGGAAGGTCATGGCCATGTCATGGCAGAAGGGCTCCCTCATTACCTCCACAGTGGCTCTCACCCAGTGGTGGGGCGCTGAGCACATACTCTGTGCCACAGGCTGGTCCAGGGCTGGGGCGTTGAAATGAGCAGGACCAGGACCTGCCACCTGTCCTCCTGGCACTTCCGTTAGTGCCGGAGGATAGATAAGGAAGACTTGGGGGGAGACCAAGAAGGAGACACACAAGCCTGGTTCTCATCAGATGGGAGCATGTGCAGTGGAGGGAGGGTAGGGACGTCATGGGGCTTTTTGGGAGGAGTGATGTGTGAGTTGGGTTTGACAGGTACGATGGGCATGCCAGGGAACAGGCAGCTGTCCTTTCAGCAGTGAGTACGTGTGAAGACCATGAGGCCACAGTGCCCAGACTGGCTGGCCTGTTAAAGGAACTGAAATTCCATCTGCAGGAAGGGAGAAGCACATGAGAAGCAATGGGCCAGTGGGAGCACTGAGGGCAGAAACTTGAGGGTGCTCATCTGCCCATGTTCACACTGAAATCTTCCTGTCTGCCATCCTTGCTTCCCAGAGGGCTGAACTAGGCTTCTGAGCGGGAGCCTCTTTCCTGAGGACACATGGGAGGCTTTGTTTGAAAGCCCCGTCCGAAATCCACTCCGGGATATGTAGCCTTAGACCAAAATGTGACTTGAACAGATCCTGTAGCTGCTGATGGAGGCACCAGCGCAGGGGTGGGGGGCCCAGGAGGAGATGGGAGTGGGGATTGAGGGGTTGCAGGTGAGAATGGAGTGGCAGCCAAGGAGGTGCAGATGTGGCTGGATTCTGTTAGGTTGGGATGGGGAGAGGAGTCCTGGCGTCCTGGCCTTTGCTGTGTCCCAGCCTGTGCACTTTCTGTCCCCTGCCTGGCCATGGCATTCCAGGCCTGTTAAGGCCCCAAGTAGATGTGCGCCTACTCTGTGATGTTGGCCTGGTTCAGACACGGGCGTGAAAGGATGAATCCTCAGAGTCCTGGCTCTCCCTGAGCCCAGCCAGGCTGAGAAGGAAAAGCATGGGAACATTGTGGGAGTTGGACACTGGCCCTACTTGGTGCCAGAGACTCAGGGAGAACAGGGCAGGGCAACAGGGTATGTGAAGCTGTGAGGTGAGTCTGGGGAGGAGGCAGGCAGCACAGCCTGGCAGGAGTGGTGAGGGGTTCCAGCCGTGGGGGCCTGAGTGGGACACAGGGTGGGAGAGCAGTTCAGCCCACTGGCCGCTGTGTGGAGGAGGGATCGGCAGGGACAGCTGTACAGGCCGGGAGGCCAAGGAGTGGTTGGCCCAGTGAGAAGTAGTTTGACCTGGCTTATGGTGCTGCCTTGGGCCTGAAGGGCTGTGTAGAGTGACCTCATGGTGGAGAAGCCACCTAGACACCAAACGGTAGCGCCCCTGGGGCTGGGAGAGGCAGGTGGGAGGAAGCCCAGTGTGGGATGAAGTGCGCTGGGGTTCCTGGGGTTCTCTAGAGGCTAGGGGGCCGTGTTGTTCCTAGAGATTGAACTTTGCCTGGCTGCTCAGAGCAGGTTGCCTCCCTTTACTATCTAGGACCTTAGGCAAGTAGCTTCCCTTTCTTGTGCCGCAGCTTCCTCATCTATAAAATGAGGTGAGAAAGGGACCCTGGCGCCTCGTGTGGCTGTGTGGCCCTGCAGCTGGGCCTCCTTCCTCCCCTCTGACACCTGTGACGCCAGTGGTGCCCAGCTTCTTGTTCAGTTTGGCCTCTGTGGGCCATTACTTTTATTCAGCTTACTTTGAAAATTACCTCAGACTGCAGCCACCTGGAAGTTTGGTGGCTCGTGGGTGAACCCTGTTTCCCTTTGGAACCCACCCCTGGGCCTAGTAAACCCTGGGTGCTGGGGACTACTCTTGTGGAAGTAGAAGACCAGGTCTCCTGAGCTTCCCCTTCTACCCTTGACCTTGGCTGGTGCTCATAGGAGCCAGAGAAGGGATGTCATGACTTGGCTTCCAGCCCCCTTCTCATGGCTTTGTTGTTCTGACAGAGCTCTGCTGACCTCTGAGACTTTACCTCCCCTTGGTCACCAGCTGCAGCCACAGTCTCCCTCCTCATCTTCAAGCTTAGTGAATTTGTTTCTGCCTCTGGACCTTCATCCTCACTGTGCTGCCTGCTTGGAACACCCTGCACCATCCTCCTCCTCCTCCTGCTGCTTTGTACGAGCCCTATCCCTACCCCACCCTTTAGTCACTGCGGCTGTATTTCCTCTGTAATCCCTGTTATGGGACATCATCCTGTTCTTTGATATTTTTTTAAAGATTTTATTTATTGTTTTTAGAGAGAGGGGAAGGGAGAGAGGCAGAGAGGCGGAGAGAAAACATCAATGTATGGTTGCCTTCAACCTGCCTCCAGCCACAGCCCCAGCTGGAGACCTGACTTGCAACCTGGCCATGTGCCCTGGCTGGGAATCGAACCAGTGACCCCTGGGTTCGTAGGCTGGTGCCTATCCACTAAGCCACCAGCCAGGGCCTCTGTTCTTTGATATTCTTAACGTGCTCTCTCTGGCCCTGCTCCCATGCCAGTGGCAATGAGAGCAGGAACCCTGATCTGCTCTCTGCATTGCTTTCCTCTCACCCCCTTTTCCCATACAGAGTCTGGGACCTGGTAGGTGCTCCATCGGCACCTACTAAGTGCCCAGGCATGCTCTAAGGGCTGCTGCTATGCCCCTTCTCTTCCGTGGGTAGGATTAACCATGACTGTGCTACATCTTCCCCATGAGCCAGGCTCTGACAGAGCCCTTTCAGTAAAGTCTGCAGATTGAAGCAGTAGGGTGTGTGCCTTGTGTCTCCATGAGGAAACTAAGCTGGGAACTGGTGAGGGTTGAGCTGGATGCCATCTGGGATGCCAGCCAGGGCTGTCACCTTCTCCAGTGTATGTTCTATTCCCATACCACCAAGCAGTTCTCCCAATTTTAAATGGGCACTTACCAGCTATTCTTGCGATTCAACTCAGTTTTGATACTACCTGTTTGGAGATAGCTTCAGATCCCACAGGTTAGGGTTCAATCTCCCAAGATTACCCTCCCCCACCTTTAGATACCAATTGCAAGTCCAATTTGCCAATTGTGCTTCTTACTGATTTGCTTTATAGACCATAGGTTTCAATGACCCTCTCCTTGTGTTCAGTTAAGTTTCTAGAGTGGCTTACAGAACTAAGAAACATTTTACTCACTAGATTTTCAGTTTATTAGAAAAGTATACAACCCAGGAATAGGCAGATGGAAGAGCAGCATAGGGCAAGGCTTGGAGCTTCTGTGCCCTCCCTCACCTCCATGTGTTCGCTAGCTCAGAAGCCCTCCAAAGCCATTCTTTTGGGTGTTTGTGGAAGCTTCATGTAGGCATGAATGATTGAATATTCCTCACTGGTTTAGTCTCCAGCCCTTGTCCCCTTCCAGGAGGTTGGGGTAGGACTGGAAGTACCAATCCTCTCAGCACATGATTTGTTCCTCTTGACAGAAATTCAGGTGTGGTTGGTTGAAAGGGGCTTATTATGAAGAGAGTCCTTTATGGTTCTTTGATCACGTAGGACTTTCCAAAGATTTTGAGCTTTGTGCCAGGTATGAAGGGAAGACTAAATATATTTCTTCATTTATTTTTAAGGTTTTATTTATTTATTTTAGATAGTGGGGAAGGGAAGGAGAAAGAGGCAGAGAGAAACATCGATGTGTGGTTGCCTCTTGCACAACCCCCACCGGGGACCTGGCCCGCAACCCAGGCATGTGCCCTTACTGGGAATTGAACCAGTGACCCTTTGGTTCCCAGGTCAGCACTCAATCCACTGAGTCATACCAGCCAGGGCCAAATATATTTCTCATGATAAATCACAGTATCGCAGCTTCCCAGTCACAGTGTCCTAGATTGGGAGATGTTCTCGACTTGTCTCAAGTCAGAAGGAGCTTGAGGATCAAATGAACTTGGGAGATGACATATGCTTTGTCCCTTCGAACTTGGGAAGTGACATATGCTTTGTCCCTTATTTATCCGCTAAAGGCTCTGAAAAGCCCCTGAAGATCAGATCCAAGTCCCTGGAGACTGGATCTGTTCGATTGTGTGCTACTGTTCTTGCCAGTGTTGTAGAGTCCCATGTCATTCCTTCTGGGCCATGTCAGCTATACCAGCATGCCTGTCAGTGCCAGGTTTGGAGCAGGCAAACCCCATCACTTGCTGCCAGGGGTCAGCCTTGTGGTTCTGCTCTTTACTGGCTTCAGAATGGAGACAGGATAGGATCTGGGCATGAAAATCAGAGCAGAGCCCCTCCATTCTGAGACCTTCAACAGCTTTGCAAGTGTTCCTAACCTGGCAACTAAGCTATTCGTGGGCTCTTGTGGGCTCTCCTGGGCTCTTGTGGGCCCAGCACTGAGCACTGTGGATTTGACTGCTTTCTCATGTCACCCCAGCACTGGGTTCTATGTTATTTCATTCCATTGTGGTGAAACTGAGGCCCTGGTAGATGGGTGTGGGTGTGGCCAGGCACTTCTGCCGCCCTCTCTTCCTCCTGTCAGCTGCCCAGATCATGTAGCATCTGACTGTGCCTTCTCCGGGCCTGAAGGGCAAGGCTGAAGCAGGTTGTTCTAGCAAGACATTTCAGTTCTTAAGAAATGCCCAAACGAAACAAGGCAGAGAGAGAGAAAAAAAAAAGAACAACAAAAAACAAATGTCAGCAGGCACATGACTTGGTCTGCCTTTGGGGTTGGGAGTGTGATCTTATGACCTTGTTTTCATCACCATGGGTGATGTCCTCCCAGGCTGCTCAATCAGGTTTTAGTAAGCAGGTACTCGTACCAGGCACCAAGTAGAGTGTGACCAAAACCAAGTCTCTGACAGTCCTTCTCTCACAACTCCAACTCTAGCCGCAGACATTGAGCACATGGTGTGTCACTGTGAGAAGTGTCATGGAGGAGGGGACAAAGGGACAGGGCAGGGATGCTGTTGGCATTAGGTGGTCACAGTGGGCCTCCCCAGCAGGGTGTTCAGAGCTGAGACCTGAGGGGAGAGCAGAATCTCCCTCTAGAAAACTACTTACTGCAAGTGTGTTTACCAACCCCACAATTAGGACAAGGCTGGAAGCCCCTGATAGGATGAGGGTGGCTGGCTCCTCTGAGTTGGCAGTGTGCCTGCTGGGCACGGGCCCACTTTATTCCTTTATTCCTGCTGTGCTCCAGGCACTGGACTGGGTCCTGCAGAACCCTGAGGCCAGAGTACACATGCTGACCCTCCTCCCAGGGAAGCTACTTGGCTAGGATGTAGGGATGTTTGCGTGGCTGTTGAAATACTGTGGTAGGGCCAGGGAACCGGAGGGACTGGCTTTGTTACCTGCACATGAGGAAGAGAAGGTTTGAAAACGTGTCTGGAGGAAGAAGATGTTTGAAAACATGGCTGGGCTGGGGACGGGGCTCTCTGCTGTGGGGACTGGGCAGGCAGAGTTGGCAGTAGCTCAGTGTTGGCTGCAGGGGATGAGTTGAAAGGAAGTTCTTCAGGTATCAAAGGCTACGAGCTCAGTCTTAAGGCGTCTGGCTTATTGAGACCATGGATAATTAACTCATCTCCGGCATTCTGACACATACCCGGCTGCAGAGGCCCAGCCTAACTAACCCTCTTATCTCTTTCTCCTGTTTTTATTTTCCTTGTGGGGAAAATAAGGTACAGAGAGTGAGCCTGGCCAATAGTTAGGCTTCTCTGTCCCTTGTAGTCTCTTCTAGGTCTAGAGCATCCTCAGGGCATGCGCAAAGGTTGCCACTTCAGAGAGATGGCACGGGCACAGGCTCTTTGCCTCCCTCCACCCTTACCAGCCTCCATCATCTTGCCATGGACTGGGGTTGGAGTCAGGCCAACTCTCCCAGTTCCCAGTATGTTGGCCCTCTGTTAATCAGGCCTGCTGTGACATGCTTATGTAGTGTCTGTCTCTCATCAGACCAGGAGGCTGGCTAAGGGCTGGGCCTACGTCATCAAGTAGTGTTTTGGGAAGAAGAGAGGGAGGGGAAGATAGTAGGTGACCCCCCTGGACCCTGCCCTGTCTAGACCTCTGTATAACCAGCTTGGTGGCTTTGGGGGAAGGGGGCTAGACAACTTTAAAGAAGTTGAAGTAGGGGCCATATTCTGGCAGTTATTTAGTCCTGTGTATAATTATTGAGCACCTACTGTGTGCCCAGTGGGAGCCCCAGGAACACAGAATGCACAATACAGATTCAGATCCTTGCCCTGTGGGGTTGACTTTCCAGCTGGGAACCAGAGAAATATGCAGGATGTGAAGGTAACTGATACTAGAGTGCTTGTACGAGTGTAAGGTACTGAAGGGGAAAAGAGGCTGGGGATATGGGCTATTGCAGGTGGGCCAGGGCTGGCCTCACAGAGAAGCTAACACCTGAGTGAGGCCGGCCGGGGAGGGAGCCATGAGCGTGCTTTGCAGACCAGCAGCCCCAAGTCAAGAGTAGGCCTAGAGTTGTGAGCAGGGAAGCCTGCATGACTGGTGATGGAGTGAGGTGAGGTCAGGAACTGGGGAGGTGGAAACTTTTTAGGGTCTTGCAGGATGTGGTAGACTTTGGCTTTTACTTGGATGAAGTGGAAAACCATGGCAGGTTCAGAGGAGGGGAAGACTGAGGTTTGGCTTTAGGAGGGTCAGTGCTATGGGGGAAAGCAGGGTTGGTGGAAGCTTATAATTTATTTTTAGAGGTGGCAAGGGAGGGATAGAAACATCAGTGTGAGAGAAACATTGATCAGTTGCTTCCTTTTTCTTTATTTTTAAGATTTTTTTATTCATTATTGTTTTTTTTAGAGAGAGAGAGAAGAGCAGGGAGGGAGGAAAAAAGAAGCAACAGCGTATGGTTGCCTTTCACCTGCCTCCAGCTATAGACCTGGCTGGAGACCTGGTTATGTGCCCTGACTGGGAATCAAACCAACAGCGTTTAGGTTCTCAGGCCAGTGCTTAATCCACTGAGCCACCAGCCAGGGCGAGCCATGCTTCTTGTATGCACCCTGACCAGGGATCGAACCAGCAATCTTTCACCTAGCAAAATGACACCCAACCAACTGAGCCACATCAGTCAGGGCTGATGGAAGCTTTTAAGTGTTGGTATGACCCTGGAATCTAGCACATGATTACAAAGTGCCAAAAAGCCCAGTAAAGAAGGCAGGTGGTGAGGGATAGGCCTGGCTGGCTCCTGACCTTCTTGCTGCCCAGTGATGTGCTGGGGAAGAGCCGGGGTTTTGCAGCATGGTCTCCTGCATATCCTTTACCCACACAGACCAGAGACTGCCTGCATGCACTGGGCTCTGGCGGACCACAGCTGGCAGGTCCTAGTCCCATAAACACGCTTTTACAGTGACCTGGCTCTGACAGGGGAAGAGACCTAAGATGCAGGATGGAGTGCCAGGTGGCATGGAGTCAGGGAAGGATCCCTGGAAGAAGTGATGGGCAGGTAGGCCCTGGGAGAGGAGGAGGTGGAGCCAGGCCTTCTAGGCACTAGGCCTGGCGAGATGGAGGTCTGCAGGGGAGAGGGCCCATGTCCTGGCTCCCATCCCCTATCTCATCCCATGTTCCCCTGCACTCATTGAGGAAGGAACGTGGTCTCTTGCAGGTGCTGAGCCTTGGGCCTTGAGCTGGAAAACTGTGAGGGCTGGAGAACTGTTTTATTTTTGGGTGGCTGCTGCAGAAAGAGCAGTAGAGTGTTTCCTCTTGTCTCTGTGGAGAGCAGGAATGTGACTGTGTTTGGGAACCAGGTCAGCTAATGGGATTGGGGTGGATGATCCTAAATCCCCCAGCTGGTGCCCTCATTGTCCCTGCTCCCAAGTGGCTAGTGCCCAGGCTGGACAAGGTCTGCAGTGGTCTGAGCCCATGAAGTCCCCCTGACTCCAGCTGCAGAGCTTCAGAGAGTAAGAGCATGTGACTTGAGAGCCGCTGCCTAGAGACAGAATATCTGAACTCCAGATCCCAGCTCCACCGCTGAGCTTAGGCCAAATCACTTTACCTCTCTGGGCCTCAGTTTCCTTATCTGTGGTGTAGGCATCACCGAGATGCCTACCTGCTGATAGGCTCACCTATGAGGAACAATAGGACCACCCACAGGGCCTGGCCAGATCAAGAAGGGCTGGGTGTTGGCCATAGTTGGTTAGGATACTGTGATGGGAAGGCGAGCCTCTTTGAACTCACCTCTTTCTGTCTCGTTACACTTGTGGGTAGAGATTCTAGACCTGCTCTGGCTTTTCTCTGTCTCCATCTCCATCCTGTCTTTTGAGGCAGCTGATGGAATGTCTGCTGTGGTTTATATAGCCAGATCTCCTCCTGGTGGACATAGAGGTGATTTCCAGTTTCTTACTTTTTGAAAGCACAGTAGTCCAGACTTTTTCAACTCTGCAGTGATCCAGTTCTTTAGGGGGTTTGTCGCATGACTCGTTTCCTTTTTAACATCATTGCAGGAGCCGTGATTTCTGGGGCTTGTTCCCAGTCATACAGAAAAGGTGAGGAATTATACAATAAACACATGTAAACTCAGCACCTACGTCCTATAAAGAGCAATTTTTTACTCTTGCTTTATCCCATATCTGTGCTTTGAATTTCTCTTGCTTGATGATAGGACTGAAGCAGGATAGTAAGAAACTAGGAGCATTTCTTGGCAAGTGGAATAGGGAAACTGAGGCAGAGAGCTGAACACAGTGGCCAAGTACAGAAGGTCTCCAGGGCAGAAGACCCAAGTGCCTGGCAGGGGGCAAAATTGGGTAAACAGGGGTCTTCCCCCAGTGTACCCTCTTCTCCCCTGGCCTTGTCTCCCTTGAGATAATATCTAGGTGTCAGTTGTATTTCAGCCACAGGCCCAGAAAATCAGCAAAACCTGGTGGGCTATGCCAGAACCAACTGCAATGACTAAAGACCCTCTGGCCTGTCACTGACCAATCAGTGGAGACCACGACCCTGAAAAGGCACACCTGGGGAACTGATGATACTCTGCTGAAACCCTCCCTTGAGTCCTCCCCTAAGATTCCTGCCTGCAAGAGATAAGTCTCAAGACAGAGGACCTAGCATGTACACTCTCCCTCTGGGGAGCAGCCCTCATCATCCCCTTCTTTTCCCCCCACTTCTTCACAGGCTGTACGTCTCAGTGCATCTCTTAAACTCTATAAGACAGTCGGCAGCTGGTAGCTTGTCCCAGGGTGATGCCCTGAACCTGTCCCCAAGACCCCCTTTTCTCCGACTTCCCAGTGAGCTGAGGCAGCCCAGCGTAGGCTCTACTGTTGCTTCTCTATTCTAAGCCCTTCCTTGTTTCACTGTCCCCAGCTTTAATAAAAGTATCCTCATAGTCATCTGATCTTGTGTTATGAAATCTTTCCTACATGAAGTCAAGAACCCACACACTACCGCTGGCCCTTGGCAGCCCCATGCAGGGCCAGGCCCCTGTGTGGTAACAGGACCTGCTCTCCTTGTTACTTATTTGTTTCCCTCCATGTCAGTATCAGTATGGGCATTCAGACACTTCACGCTCAGAAGGCAGGCAGAGGCCTCTTACACCCACTGGACACCTGCCCAGAAAGCATATCTCATGGTGGGGTTCATGTCTAGGTGTGTGGCCCTTGAATAGCCAGGAGGGGAGGAGGGACATCGGGACAGACTTTGGTGAGGCCAGCAGTGGTGCCCTATTCCCCATACTGTGGTGGTGTCTTGGGGAAGAACAAATCGGTTACAGGGACATGTGCCAGGTGGCGAGTGCTGGCAGCTTGGGGTCCCACTAAGACAGCAGCTGGTGTCTCTTGACCGTGATCACAGTGAAGGAGGTTCTACATCACCACCCAGCACTCAGTCTCATGTATGACACCACATCAGTTTCATCAAATGAACATAACCCGCGGTTTGGGTGACATTTCCTCTTTTATTCTGTTCACCCAGAACGAATGCTGGTCACATCACCTGTTGAGTTGTTTTGCTTGTTTTGTTTTGACTCATATGTCACAATGTGTCCTTTCGCAAAATGCTTCATGAGAGTGTCTCCAGGGTGGGACCTTTGCCAGTTGCTCCCTGTGTTCCTAGAGCATCTGTGACTGATTCTTCACGTTCCCTGCCTGCAAAGCACCTGTCTCACAAGACTGCTCCCCACCCACTACAAAAATGCTTTTCTTTCTCACTTTGAGCATTTTTTTTCTTTTGCAGAACATGCCGAGTTTTTGCACTGCAAGTCCAAAAAGTTTACAGACTTTGATGAAGTACGACAGGAGATCGAAGCAGAGACTGACAGGGTCACGGGGACCAACAAAGGCATCTCCCCAGTGCCCATCAACTTGCGGGTCTACTCGCCACATGGTAGGCAGCATGAGCATGTACCCATCATGGGGGCAGGGGAAAGCTGACTCTGTGCCAGACCTGTCAGCCTTACTATCATAAAGGATATGTCCCCTCCTATTTTCTTCATGTATGCCCAACCCTCTTGATCTGTAGTTTTCCACTCCTGATAGGAAGGTGATACTGCGGAGTTGAACTCAGCTTTAAGGGAAACAGCTGCCAGGAAGACTGTCGGGAGTGGTGGGGACTGGGGCAAATTGTAGCTATACGCTCCTTTTTTTTATTCATGTATTTATTTGTAATTAAAATAAGTTTCTAATTCCAGTTAATGTTTAGTATTCTTTTAGTTTCAGGTGTACAGTGTAGAGGTTAGACATTTATATAACTTAGGTGATTCTGTTGAAAGTTTAGTGTCCGCCTGACACTATATATAGTTATGACAATATTATTGACTATATATGCTGTATTTTACATCCCTGTGACTATTTTGGAATTACCAGTTTTGTATGTTCCTTTTAAAAGGGCCAACACCACTTGGCTCCCAAGTGATTGTGGCCCACATAGTGACAGGTGAAACCAGCCCATGGCAGCCAGGTCTTTCAGTTTCTCAGGAGGATCTCGAAAGACTTCTCTGCAGAATGTCCTGACTGTAAAACTTTGCATCATTTAAACAGAGCAGCCTGGTGTCATGCGCAGCCTCTGGCTGAGGGCAGAGATTGCTGATTCAGACAACATTTGGGAAATAGTCCAACAGACTCTTTAACTTGGTAGGATGAGATCCTTGTGATCATTTATAAAATTTATTTTTGATTCCCACATCCCTACATCATTTGTCATTATCCAGTTTCTAAATTTTTAAAATCTGATGTCCAGTGTGTTAACGCAATGTACAGTTTTCAAACATAAGTAAATACATAAATAAATAAAATTTACTTTTGAAGCAATTATGCCTGTACATGGCTCATATTTTAAAATTACCAAGAATATACAGCAAAAACCCACCCTGGCCCCCAATATTACAAATATATTTTATGTTCTTCGTAAATTATAACGTACATATTAAGCACTTATGAGTATGGATTTGTGTATGGATTGTTTTTTTAAGGAAACAGTTTAACTATTTTTTTGTTTGTTTTATTATTTACTTTGAGAGGGAGGAAAACAGCAATGGGCAAGATATACATCGATCGGTTGCCTCTCACACACCCCTAACCGCTCAGGACCGGGCCTGCAACCCAGGCATGTGCCCTGACTGGGAACTGGAAACCTTTTGGTTCACAGGCCAGCACTCATTCCACTGAGCCACACCAGCCAGGGCTGGATTTATATCAATACATATGTGTGTATACTCAAATTGTAGCATCATATAAAAATCATTTATGCCTCTTTTTTTAGTGTATTTCTTTTCAGAGTGTCATTTTTTAGTTTATTTTATTCTTAAAGATTTTATTTGTTATTTTTAGACAAAGGGGAAGGGAAGGAAGCAAAGAGGGAGAGAAACATCAATGTATGGCTGCCTTTCACCTACCTCCAGATGAGGACCGGGCTGGAGACCTGGCTTACAACCTGGTTATGTGCCCTGGCTGGGAATCGAACCATCTTTTTATTTTTAATGGTTCCTTGTTATTGGCTGAATCTTTGGGTTGAAATTTATTTAGCCACTTAAAACAATTGTGATCTGCAAATACAGTTGTTCCCATTGAAAACTGAAACATCACTGAAGTAGAGTAAATAGAGGGTGTCTATAGGATAAGATTCTAGAAGGGGAGTTACTAGGTCAAAAGATGTGACCCCGCCTTGCTGATGTGGCTCCATTGGTTGGAGCATCATCACATAGCTGCAAGGTTGTGGGTTCGATTCCTAGTCAGGACACATACATATCTAGATTGCAGATTGATCCCTGGTCCAGGCACCTATGGGAGGAAACCAATTGATGTTTTTCTCTCACATTAATGTTTTTTTCTCTTTTCCTCTGTCCCTTCCTTTCTCTCTCAAAAGCAATGAAAAAGTAATGTTCTTGGGTGAGGGAAAAAAATGTTAATTAAAAAAAGAAAGGGGTGACTCTGTTGGAGCAGCAGGAGGAATCCTGAGGCTTGTCTCCATGGCACTTGAGGAAATGGACTGAGTGGCTGAAGGGCAGTGTGTGCCCTGCCTGCCTGGGCTCTGATGACCTTTCCCTCTGGTTTCTTCCTCAGTATTGAACCTGACCCTCATTGACCTCCCGGGCATCACCAAGGTACCAGTGGGGGACCAGCCCCCAGACATCGAATATCAGATCAAGGACATGATCTTGCAGTTCATCAGCCGGGAGAGCACCCTCATCCTCGCTGTCACCCCTGCCAACATGGACCTGGCCAACTCAGATGCCCTCAAGATGGCCAAGGAGGTTGACCCCCAAGGTAATCACCAAACTCCACAGTAGCAGTTCCCTCTTCCAGGTCCCTCCAAGCATTGCGACTTGCCTAGCACCCCTGATTCCAAGTCATGGGTGTTCTCTTTGGTGCATAGCCTCCCTAGCGAAAAGTCTAATGGAACGTAGCATTTCCCATGAGGACTGGCAGTGCTGGGGGACATCCCCCAGAAGGCCGTTGTTTGGCAGTTGGGCATTCCTCAGCCATGACGGACCTCACTTCACCTGTGCCGAAGGCTAGTGTAGGGGAGTGGGAAGAGTCGGGTCCTCCCAGGGCACAGAGGCAAGTCCAAATCCCATCTCTAAAAGTTACTTACCTTTCCAAGGCTTGGCCCCTTTCTGCCCAAATGGGAGCAGCAATCCCAACCTGTAGAACTGCTGAGAGGACTAGAGATGTCTCCATAGCTGCTCAGGGGCCAGGCAGGGGAGGTGAAAGAATGGGGTGATGAAACAGATTTGGGCAGTGGGTAGTTGTGGGAGATTCTGGCATCTCTGGCTTCGGGCATTTCGGATCAAACTTTCCCAATGGTCATTTATTCAGTCAATGTCAATTAAGCACCTGCTGTATGCCAGGCTCTGTTTTGGCCTTGGGAACGTTGCAGGGGACAAAATTGATAGGGTCCCTGCCACCAGGAAGCTGATCTTCTGATGGAAGTGGTAGAATCCAGCAAGGAAATAAGCAGTGGGGTGATTTCTGGTAGATGAAAGCACTGGAAGAAAATAGAACCCTTTGAAAGTGGCTAGGGTGGGAAGGCATCAGGAGCCTGTGAAAATACAAAAGTTTAGGCAAGACCAGAATAATAAAAGGAGGCAAAATCCAGGAAAATGGATAGTAGATACTAAATAGGCTGGGTTTGACTTGAGCCTGGGCTGCCCAGGACATAGTGAGGACACAGTGTGGCTGGAACAGAGCCAGCTAAAGGGAGGGCAGGGGAGGTGGGGCTGGAGCCAGAGCTAGTTGAGCAGGGTCTGGTGGGCAGCTTTGGGAATCTGGGTTTATTCTGAGAGTATTGGAGGTTTAGTGAGGAGTAACACACTGAAATATATTTTGCAAAATGCTCTCCAATTGCAAGGTTTCATACTGGTTTGGAGGGAGCGGGGGTGGGGGACCAGCACAAGTCGGGAGTGGCAGGTTTTATGTCTTGGCTTCGTTTCCATCCCCGAGTCAGAGGGCTGGTTGGCTGCTGATGGCCCTTTTCCACCCTGGACTGCTGGCTCCTCAAATCCAGGGCTGTGTGCTGAGTGTCTTTGCCCCATGCCGGATAAGCTGTTCTAGCTCCTCCTCAAGGTCATCTAAGGTGTGCTTTCCCAGGAGAGGCTGCCTGTGCCCACAGTCCCTACAGCATGCTTGTCCCCCAAGTCTGGTCCCACAAAATGGGGTGTGACTGTGACAAAGATGTTGCAGATGCTTGATCAGGTGGTGAGAAAATATGAATGAATATAGTTAAGCTCTATTTGTAAAGTTGTTGCTGGCATTCTGCCTTAAAAGAATTATTTATCTACCTTTGAAAATATTCATAATTTTTACTTTAAAAATGTCACCACTGTAAAAAAAAAAAAAAAATGTCACCACTGTAAAATATAGAACCTAAAAAGTGACAGCTTCCCTTCCCCTGCAGATATACTGGTAACCACGCATGGTGGACCTCCTTTCAGAGTTTGTTCTTCCTTGTAAACTCACATTTTAAAAATGGAGTGATATTTACTTATTTTTCTGTGATGTGTATGTTTTCTTACTACCATAGGGTTGTGCATACATAATCATCCATGGGAGCCCCACTGTTGCCTTTTCTTTGTTTTTGAATAGTGGGTTGTTTCAGGTCTTTAATAAATAATGGTTCAGTGACATTTGATGTTTCAAAAAAGTTGATGCCCCCAGGTCCTCTCCCGGTCACATCTCTCTACCTTGCTCTGCTTGTCTGCTCTAGACCAGGTACAAGCTTTGTGCACATCTATAGCTGTGGTCCCTTTGCCCTCTTTAGAGGTGGCCCCAACTCGCAATCTCAGAGCAGAAAGGGTGCAGGCAGAGGCCCCAGGGTGGACATGCTGTTACACCTAGGTGCCTACCTTAGTACCCACTGGAGATCTCCCTGGGCCTTCCTTTATCCGCTTAGTGTGATACACATATGTGTGTAAACACACGTGCACCTGGTTGGCACACAGGTGGCCCTCATGCCCTGGCAGGGCAGGTTGATCTACAGATTTCAGGGTTTGCTAGGAGGTTTCTCTTGATTCTGGGGGACCTGGAGAGAGGCAGAATTTGTTAGGTGGCTTCCAGAGTAGAATTTTGGCCAGTCAGGTGAAATGATACCCTAGAAACAATAGCCTTTGTTTGGTATTATGCTGGGGCTTTGTACACAGAGAGCGTAGCATGGAGCCTTTGACCTGGGGGTTCAGTGAGGTTTCCATGATGCTGCAGCAGCAAGACCGAGGACACTGATCATGCAAACGAGGATGGTGGTGGCCAGTGTTTATTGATTAAACATTCATTTGCCACAAGTCAAATTTACGTCTTATGATCAACCCCCTGAGATTGGTGTTGTTGGTGCCTTCATTTGACATGAAGGAAACTAGAGTCCAGCTAATTGACATTGTGGCTTGTCCCGGGTCATAGGCATTGGGGAGGGGTTATTAGTTGGCCCCGTGGTAGCCTGGGGCTTCTTCCTAATAGTGCCTTTGATATCTGGGCTCTTTCAGGCCTGCGGACCATTGGCGTCATCACCAAGCTCGATCTGATGGATGAGGGCACCGATGCCAGGGACATCCTAGAGAACAAGCTGCTCCCTTTGAGAAGAGGTGTGTCTGGGTGGGAAGCTGGGGGCCATGGGGCAGGGGAGTGGGAGGCCATATGGCCAGGAAGGGCAGATCTGGGGGTCCATAGGGCCTGGGGAGGGCAGAAAGATAGGTGGGGCAGAGTGAGAGAAGGGCTGGTACACCCTTGGTTTTTGAAAACGAAATTTGTTTTTATTGTTCTCATTACTGAAATCTCAGCAAATGTTCCCAGATAGATTTCCCCAACACCTGTTTCCCCACTGCCCAGAAGTTGCTGCTTTTCTATTCCATTGTAAAGCCTTCTAACTTCTGTTTGTATACATTCGTTTTTCAGTTACACACTTAACACCTGCTTATTTGGGAAACTTGAGAAAAGAAATATAGTTGAACTGTGCAGGTCCAGTATATGTGAATTTTTACACTGACCCACGCAATTCAAGCCCATGTTGTCCAAGGGCCAATTCCCATTGGAAGTCCACATATGCGGTGGGCTGGCTATAGTTATATGTGGATTTCAACTGCACTGGAGGTAGGCATCCCTAAAACCCTCTCATTGTTCAAGGGTTAACTGTATATAGAAAGAAGAAAATAAAATTAAACTAAGATCATCCACAGCCTAATTTCCCCAGGTAGCCAGTAGTTCACACTTTGTGGCATTATCTCTAAAAAGTTCCTAGTAATTTGTAACTTTTATTAATTTTCACACTTTCAGTTATGAACATTTTCAAACATTCTTAAAAGAATGGACCCAGCCTTGGTGGTTACTAATACACAGCTAAGCTTGAATCTCCCCCATGTCCTCACCTCCTAGTGTCATTTTCTTACTGGGGATTATAAAGCACATCCTAGGCATCATATCAGTTTACACTTAAGTACTTAGGTTTCTGTTCAGACAGTTCCCTCTCCCAACCCCTTTGTTTTTTCTCTCTGACATTCATTTGTGAAAAAAAACAGATCACATCCCGAGGTCGGGATATGGCCAATGATAGTATCCTGCTAATTGATAATTAGATCTAGACAGAGGCCTGATTAGATTCAGTTTTAGGCTTAGGTCTTCTTATAGGAGTAACCTAAGTATTTTTATTTTCAAAAATTGAGTAATAAACATTAAGTGTCTGTTACTTACTGGGCACTGTTCTAAGCTCTTGATATGTAAGAGCCCACCTCATTCTGGTAAAAGCCAATATGGTGGTTCTATTCTCTCCCCCATTTTATGGATGAAAAAACTGAGGCATGGAGAGGCTAAATCCCTTGCCCCAGCTCACAAAACTAGCAAGTGGTGGAACTGGTGTTGAATGCCAGCCCCCCAGCACCACACTGCTTTGTCACCTGATTTTTTATTTCATGTAGCAAAATAGCAGAAGATCACCGCATAACAGGCAAATATTCTACAAGATGATTTCAAAAGGTTCCATGGAGTCCCTTATATGGGGGTGTGTGGGCTGGTTATTATTCATTCCCCGCTTGTTGAACAGTTAGGTTGGTTTTGTTTTCATTTTTCCCTTGTGGCGCAATTTGACTCTCCATCTAGGTTTTCAGTTTTTTTTTTTTTTTTTTCTTTTTAAGATTTTATTTATTTTTAGAGAGAGGGTAAGGGAGGGAGAAAAAGAGGGAGAGAAACATCAGTGTATGGTTGCCTCTCACACACCCCCAACTGGAGAGCTGGCCCACAACCCAGGCACGTGCCCTGACTGGGAACCGAACCAGCACCCCTTTGGTTCACAGGCTGATGCTCAATCCACTGAGCCACACCAACCAGCATGGTTTTTGTTTTTTTAGGCCATTTCTTCCTTAATTACTTTGCTGCCTTTCCCATTTCTTCCCTGTGGGATCAGCTCTCAGCAGTGGGCACCTTCTGGCTCTTGCATCTTGCTGTCACTGTTTAGGCCTTTCCTTCCCAGGATTTCCTTCTTTTTTTTTTTTTTAAGATTTTATTTCATTATTTTTAGAAAGAGGGGAAGGGAGAGAGGCAGAGAGGGAGAGAGACATCAATGTATGTTTGCATTTCACCTGCCTCCAGCCACAGACCTGACTGGAGACCCGGTTTGCAACCTGGTTATGTGCCCTGGCTGGGGAATCGAACCTGCGACCTTTGGGTTTGCAGGCCGGCACATTATCCACCATGCTACCAGCCAGGGCCCAGGATTTCCTTCTTGATGTCTGGGATAGTCACGAGGAAAACACTCAGACCTGCTAAGATACTGATGAGAGGTGGCCCTAGACAGCTCAGGATAGAGAGTGATCAGGAGCAAAACTCAGAAACCTTTTTGGCTGTGAGGATCAGAGGCTGAAGAACAAATTCGTGTTAGAGGTTTAGGAAGAAGGGGTCAGTGCTGAAGAGGGAAGTGGACCCCATCTCTCCCTATATCCTCCACTGGCAACCCCATGTTTCCTTGCACATGTCGGGCCACCATCTTAGACTCCAAGGGACACTAGCTGTGCTCAGCATTGCTGCCCAAGTGGCTGGATGTGTGGACCTCCTCAACATCCTTCCTCCCCACTCACTGTTGCCTGTGTCACCCTTCCTCTGCCTTCCTGTCTGTTTCCAAGAAAGTGACTCTTCCTGTCTCCACTCACACGCTTCCTTCTGATGGAAGATCTCAGGCTTTCTCTCGGTTTCCTTTTCTTGCCCCACATTTCAGAATCCCTCCCGTTGGATCTTTTTCTTGTCTTATGAAAGACTCAACCACAGCATCTTTAGAGGAACCAAAACTCAAGCCAGATTCCACTCTTGGCTCCTACTGCTTCCTTCTGCTTACAGTGATAGGGATGATAGGGGCTTCAGGCTTCCCAAGGATCTAGGTTCATATCTGGGTTCTCCTACTGATCCTCTCTGAGACCTTCGCAAGTGACCCCACCTTGGCCTGCCTATTATACCCATCCATAAAATGGGTATAATAACAGATAGGGAGAGGACAAAAATTGGATCTGCCTAAGACTCAGCAAGGGCTACAATCCTCCCCAAGAGAAACATTGAACAAGACCACCCCTCCCACTGCTGAAACAGTGGGGGTCAATATGCGTATATGTTTATCACTTTAGGTCTTCTGCCGCTTTTCTCCAGTCTACTTTTCCAACTTTAATTACTTTAATACAAATGAATAACCACCTCTAATTATTGAGCACCTACCATTTGTCGGTTGTAGGCTAAGTTCTTTATTTCCCAACACCCATTTGGATACCCATATTGTTTGGTGCCTTGTGTCCACGCTCAGGGGCTCCCAGCTGTTCTGGCTTCCCTTTTTCATCCATTTCTTTATGTTTTTCTCTGTCTAGTCTTACTTTAAAAATGTTGCAAATTTTTTCTTCACAGACTAGCATTTTCTTTTCTTTTTTTTAATTTAATTTTATTGTTGTTGTATTACATCCATCCCCTTTTTGCTCCCCTCTGTCCCCCAGCATTTTCATTCTAAAAAATAAATCCTCATGCTTGGGAAAAAATTCCAAAATGGTACGGAAGGCTCTTAATTGAGCCCACTGTGTTAGCTATTAGTTTCTCCTGCTGCTGGCTATGGTTTTGGAGTTCTATTCATTCCATTCATCTCTCTGGACATCCATGCCTCAATATACCTAACCTTTTCCAATATAACAGCTTTAGAGTAGGTTTTCATTTGTTAAAGATTTCATTTATTTACTTTTAGAGAGAGGGGAAGGAAGAGAGGTAACATGCCCTGACTGGGAATCGAACTGTTGGCCTTTCAGTTCTAAGGCTGGTGCTCAATCCACTGAACATACCAGCCAGCTGCCCTTCTTTTTGATAATTGTTTTTCTTACCTGTCTTTATTTCAAGCTCAGTTTGTGGATTTCAACTTCTTTAAAGCTTATCTCGCCCTGGCTGTTGTGGCTCAGTGGATTGAGCACCAACCTGCGAACCCAAGTGTCACAGGTTCAATTCCCAGTCATGGCACATGCCCAGGTTGCAAGCCACGTCTCCAGTTAATCCCCAGCTGGAGGCAGGTGAAAGGCAACCATACACTGATGTTTCTCTCCCTTTCTTCCTCTCTCCCTTCCTCTCTCTAAAAATAATGAATAAAATATTAAAAAAAAAAAAAAAAAAAAAAGGCTTGTCTCTATCCATCCTCCTTACGCAGGTTGGATGTAGTCTCTCCTTCCAGGCATTTGTGTTGGATTTTTAGGACTACCCCCTGTATTTGTGTTCTCCATGTTGTTTCTAAGTAATGCATATAGTTTGTAACCCCGTCCATCAGTTGCTAATAGAGCAGAATCCACGTATTCGACTTCACCTTGCTTAGCTCTGTGCCTGGGCTGCAGTGACCACCTGGGCGCCTTGGCTCTCCTGCCAGGGGCCCTGCTCTGACCCTCTCTCCCCGCAGGCTACATTGGTGTGGTGAACCGCAGCCAGAAGGACATCGAGGGCAGGAAAGACATTCGTGCAGCATTGGCGGCAGAGAGGAAGTTCTTTCTCTCCCACCCAGCCTACCGGCACATGGCTGATCGCATGGGCACCCCCCATCTGCAGAAGACGCTGAATCAGGTATGGCAGTGGTTTTGTGTCATTGTATGTGCTGTGCACTGCACAAATCTGCCATTCACAGTGACGGTGTTCTTGGTCCAGAGCAGCTCTTGTTAGCAGAATGGGTTTAACCCACCTTTGATTCATGGCTTGGTGAAGAGATTATGTTCAGTAAGTTGGTATATTACCACTGTTATTATTTTGATTTCTAGTATTTTATTTAATCACACACCCAGAGGTTTGCATGTAGTTCCTTAGGTTGGTGATCTGGCTTATGAATGCCTGGCCTGAACCAAATCAGGGCAGCCAGCAGTACCTCTAGCTAAGTGAGAAGACATCACACACACCCTGATTTTCTTGGGTCCAAAAAAAGCCCAGGCCTCCCTCAGTTGGGAATCATCCCCATCCCTGCCCCCTACGGCTGCCATTTTGTCTACTAAGTGCTCAGTATATACACTGTGTAAAATACATGTAGCATGTACCAAATGCCAGCAACTTCAGTATTTCACTGGTTTTCTATCACTCTTTTCTTATGTAGGTAATAGCATATTTACAGGGTTCATAAACAAAACCAGTATTTAAAGAGAATGCAGTGAAGCACCCTGTCTGCCCCTTTTTTCCCACCTACAAGTTAGTACTGCTAGTACTGCTTGACTTTCTTTTTTTTTTTTTTAAAGATTTTATTTAATTATTTTTAGAAAGAGGGGAAGAAAGAGAGGCAGAGAGGGAGAGAGACATCAATGTATGGTTGCTTTTCACCTACCTCCAGCCACAGACCTGACTGGGGACCTGTTTTGCAACCTTGTTATATGCCCTGGCTGGGGAACCGAACCTGTGATCTTTGGGTTCACAGGCCGGCGCCCTATCCACTGTGCTACCAGCCAGGGCTAGTACTGCTTGACTTTCTATCCATGAAAGCTGAAAAGACTTCCAAGAATCACGTTTTGTCTTTCTTACCATAAATGATGGCATAGTCTTGGGTGCCACTCTTAATTTTTTTATTTATTTTTTCCGCTCAGTACTTTCTCTGAGCACTCTAGACTCATGGACTCTGTCCATGTGGAAAAGAGTCCTCACTGCCTTTTGTGGCTGTGGAGCATTCCCTAAGTGCATGGGCTCAAATCTGTTTAACCAGCCTCACTTCGGAGGCCACTGGGACAGCTTCTTACCTTCCTAGTCAGAAAGGCAGGTGTTAAGAACATAATTGTATATATGTGCCACTTTACTCCAAGTCCCTGACTGGGGATTATGTGGTCACACCATAAAAGGCAGTGTTTGTCCTTCGGAGCTGTTCTGATATGCCCATCTGGGGTTGCAAGGCCATTTCCCCATTGATACTTTCTGGCACCTTCCTGGATGGTGACAGGACTTCAGAATGACAATCAGAGTCATTCCTGCATGCCTACCATGGGGACACAGTGGCAACCCAAGAGCCCAGCTCTGTCTTATTGAAAGGGAGATTTCTAATGGGGTGGGCAGATTTGGAACAAGTCACCAGATCAGTGCTCAGTCAAGTGTTAGGTAGTAAGGAGGGACCAGAAAGGGAGTGGGCACAGAGCAGGAAAGCAGAGATAGCAGCTCAGGGGAGCAAAGAGGAAAGGAATTGTCCAAAGGAAGGGGCCTTCCAGGAAGGGAAGTGGGTCTGCCTGGGCAGAGGGGTAGAGGATCAGGAAGGGAAGTAAAACTGCCCTGAAGGCTGCTGAGGCTTCCTGTGAGAGCCAGCGGTCCAGCTGGCCTCCCGAGGGCCTAGTTTCACATCAGGTGCTTCCTAGAGCAGTGCTCCCCACCCCCACCCCACTCCCCTATTTTCCCTGTGAGTTACAAGGAGCTGCTATAATGCCTTAGGGGGCTGTTGGAGACCAGAGTGGTCTGCAGAGCACGTGACCCACCCTTAGAGACCTGCAGCTCCCACATAGGGGGTCCTGGACAGGGCCTCTTGTCACAGAGGACTTGGTGGTAGCTGGGATTCATACTACAGAGTGTGATGATGCTCCTTCATGCCTTGTGTCTAGCTTTATGGATGTTGTTAATGGCTTTTGTTTGGCCCTTTCTTCCCTCAACCAACCTCTCTTCATCCCATCCTTCCCTTGCCTTCTCACCGCCCCTACATCCCCTTCCCTTCCTTTCTTTCTCTCTTTTAACTCCATCCTTGTAATAGTAATAATAATAAAAGTCATATAGCCCAAATAGAGTTACTCTCCCATTTCCTCCCATCCCATGAGGAGGCAGCCAGTATCGTCATTTCTTGGGCTTACGTCTAGAGACACTCAGGTCTAATGGGCCAGCACGTCTCTATCACCCTCCTCTTTCCCTTTCTTCCTGCGTTTCTTTTCCTTTCCTTTCCTTTCTTCATTCTTTTCCCCACCTGAATGGTAAGATATTTACCCTGCTCTGTATCTGGCTTTTTCTCTAACAACTCAGCTTGAGACTCATTCCCTAAGCTTTTCGCGCTACGGCCTTTTTTTTTTTTTTTAAGATTTTTACTTATTTTTAGCGGTAGGGGAAAGGAGTAGAAAGAGCAGAAGACAAACATCAATGTGCAGGAGATACATCCATCAGTTGCAGTTGCCTCTTGCATGCTCCCAACTGGGGTCCTATCCTGCATGTACCCTGACTGGGAATTGAACCTGTGACCTTTCAGTTTGCAGGCCATGCTCAGTTCACTGAGGCACACTAGCCAGGGCCTGCCTCTTTCTAAAACTTAGTAATAATGACTAAATCCACATGATGCAAAAGCAGAACAGTAAAGGAAAAGGGGATTGCACTGAAAGCTCTCCTTTCTGCTCACCTGCTCCATTCTGCCCATTTCTTTTATTTTCATTTTCTTGCGAATCTTCCTTTCCTCTGTTCCTGCAAATAAACACTGTTTGTACTTCCTCCTTGTCTTTGACAGAAGGTGGCACTTAATACATGTATTTCATACCTCTTGGGAGGAGCTATTTCCCTTTAGTTTGTAGGGCCCATGCCCATGGTTATCCACCCAGTGTCCCACCATTCACATGTACATACTGTCTGTCGCCCATCAACATGGTCCTGTGGTGGCCTCCTGGGCTTTTCACTGAGCATCACTTGTGGGAGGCTGCCTGGGTCAGCACACATGTCATTGCAAATAATTACATGTACTTCGTGGTGTAGACACCCCTATGGGCTGTTCTTAGCCTCTCCCTCCTCCACGCACAAGCACGATTCCAGTTCTGTTGCTTTCTCTTGAGGCTGGGGGCCGTGCTGGACCTGGCACCATCATGCATGGCTCCTTCTCATGCCTGCCCTGACCTCTGACTTCTCTCCTGCAGCAACTGACCAACCACATCCGGGAGTCACTTCCAACCTTGCGCAGCAAGCTACAGAGCCAGCTGCTGTCCCTGGAGAAAGAGGTGGAGGAGTACAAGAACTTCCGGCCTGATGACCCCACGCGTAAAACCAAAGCCCTGCTGCAGTACGTGTACCCTCCATCCCTCTAGCCCCTCAGCCTGGCTCACTGAGGCCTTCTCCCAACCATAGAGTTTCCAGTCAAGGCTGGGCACCAATCCTTATTCATCCATCTGTTCACACAGCAAACATTTCCCAAAGGCCTCATGTGTGCCAGGCCCTGTCCCAAGTACTGGGGTCACCACAGTGAACAAGGCAGACACCCATTCCTGCCTCAGGTGTTCAGAAAGGGGAAGGGGGGTGATGAGATAAAATAAGTAAGTAAGTAAATGTGTAGTGTACAAATGGTAAAATATTAAAGTGGGGAAGGGGCTAGAGAATACTGAGGTGAGACAATAGATGTTAGGCAAAGACCTGAGGGGTGAGGGAGGAAGCCATGCAGAGCCCTGATGGGGCCAGGCCAGCGCAAAGGCACTGAGGCAGACTGTGTCCAGCATGTTGTTGGAGGTCCATTGTGGCTGTAGAGTGAGCAAGGGAGAGTGGGAAGAGGTGAGGGCAGTGTGTGCAGGGCCTGGTAGACCATGGGGAGACTTTGGCTCTTACTCTGAATGAAGTGGGAGTTATGCTTGGTTCTGAGCAGAGTATGTGGATAGCCTGACTCAAGTCCTCACAGGTGCCCTCTGGCTGCTGCAAGGAGGATAGACATGGAGGAGGATAGAAGCCAGACCCTGTGTTGGCTGCTTCTGCCTGGTCTCTTTGAATCCTCACACTGACACTTGAGTTCATCTCAGAACTGGGAGACTTGCTGCAGCTTTGCAGCTGAGAGGCAAGAGAGCATGTGTGCCCCACCATCCCAGGTTCTCACCTGGGGCTCCTCCTGCCCCTGCAGTCTTGGTTTCTGCCCTGCCAGGGACAGAGTGCTGCAAGGACTTGGCTAGAGTGGGTTCCAGAAACTCCCTGGCAGCTCATATGACAGATGGTGGCATGCACAAGACTCCTACAGGCACACCAGAGGGACACTGCCCCCATGACCATGTTAGGTCTGGCATCCCCCACCCTGTCGGCCAAGAGACAATGCACGGTGGTGGGGCCAGTATGAGGGTACTTTCCTTCATGCTCAGACAAGCTCAAGTACATTCTGCAAAGCTTTCTACAGAGCAAATGCAGGTCCTTTGCAGACTTGAGAATTTGGTCTAGCATTTGCTGCAGAATGGGGGCAAGCTTGGGCCTGCTGGGCTCCCACCAGCTGGTGACCATGCCTATTTGAACCTTGCTTTCCTTGCCCTTAAATGAAGATGGCAGCAGCTATCATTTCACATGGCCGTTGGTGGAGCTTGTGAAAAACCTGCTTGGTGCTGCTCTAGAAGCCCTTGGCAGGACTGGAGCCAGGGCTTAGCATGTTAAGTGTCATTTTTCACCAGGGCCCTGCAACTAGTTTTCCCTGTGGAGGTACAGTGCTGTCATCTGCAGCCCCCAAGGAGGGCTGGGCCTTTCTTATTTAGCACTTTATTCGTAGGTCCAATTTCCTCCTATGGGTTACAGGCCACATAAACAGGGGCCCCGCTTTTTCCTGTTATTGGCTGTCCTTTTGAATGGCCTGTTGCATGACTTCCTTCTCAGCCTTTATCATAAAACTCATGCAAAAGGACCCACTGTGAAAACTCCGTCCTCTGTTCCCTGGTTCCCATCTTCAGATTGTTGCCTTACAACAGAATAAGAACAGTTGACAGAAGCACCATCGAGAACCTTCTATTTCTTTGGCCACCTATCCCACAAGTTACTCCTGTGATCCAACACTTGGGTACTTTTTTTTTTTTTTTTTTTTTTGCTTCAACAGATACTTCGTGAATTCATCATTGAGTACACATGTGAGGATTCCTACAGGGGAGATTCCTAAAAGTGGGGTCGCTAAGTTGAGGAGTACTTAAATTTTAATTGATAGCACTTTACATAGTTTCCAGAGAGGTGTTATCAGCGCCTATCCCTGTAGGTTTGCAGGTCACACAAAGGCACGTGCCGCATGTAGCTCACAGAAAGCCGGTAACAGAAAAGCTAACTGTTTTCACTTTTATCACCATTATTATGATACATTTTTCTGTATCTGTGTCCCTCCCCCTCTCTCCTGCACAGCTTGGTCAACAGGCCAGATCATTTTAAAGCCCTCGCAGGTTTTTTACCCATGAAGGGAGGAGGATGGGGGCGTCTTTCACATCCACTCTCCTTCCTCTGCTTCTGTGCTTTGGGCTCAGATCTGTCCCCTTCTAGAAGTAGAAACAGGAATGCCTGTTCCCTAGATGTGCGAATGTGGCTGCCCACTCACAGCCCGTTGAGTCTGGTGGCTGCAGGTCATCTCCAGGCGTCCCTGTCACCTGACATAGACATTGCTGTATTTGTTTGCTCTGGCTGTGTTTGACAAAGTACCACCAACTGGATGGCTTAAACGTTTGAAATTTATTGTCTCGAAGTTCCGGATGCCAAGATTTCAAGATCAAGGATCAGCAGGATTGGTTCCTTCAGGGGGATTTTGGTGGTTTCCTAGGAGTCTTTGCTGTTCTCAGTCTCTGCCTTTGTTTCCACTTGGCTTCGCCCTGTGTGCATACAAATTTCTGCTTTTCCTAAGGACATTAGTCACATGGGCTTAGGGACCCCCTACTACAGTGTGACTTCATCTTAACTAATTACATCTGCAATGACTCTGTTCCCAATAAGGTCCCAGTCAGAGGTACTGGGGGTTAGGACATCAAAATGAATTTGGGGGACACAGTTCAACTCAAGACAGTTGGTAAGGGTTCTCTGTAAGGTTGACTTGGACTCCATTGCCCTCGAGAGACTGGCACTCATGTGTGCTACATCTTTTGCCTTCTGAGGCTGGTAGCAGGTGGCCAGAGTCTCCATCCTGGCCCTCATCCACTATGACACTCTCATAGTGCTACTACTAAGCCTTTCGCAATTTTGACTTTGGGGTTTGGTCCACCATTCATGGTCCCTATTCCATGTGTGGCATGAGCATAGGCATTTGTGTGTGTGTGGAAAGGAAATCCAATATGCACACCATCTACTTCATATGGGCAGGCAGCTTTTTGGGATTTAAGACACGCTGCCTTATGCCTTTGCCACCCAAGTGTGGAGGAAAAAACCTTCATCATCTGTGGCTGATCCTGGTCACCCCGGCAGTGCGCTAGGATCTCCTGTATTTGCTCAGCCGAGCAGAACTTCTCTCTGCCAGAGCACTTGGGCTCTACGCTGCAGACCCAGGGTGGGAAACTCCACAAAGTTCAGACGCACCTTGTCTTACTGTGTCTTACATTTATAAATTGGAGGTTTATAGCATCCCTATGTCATGCAAGTCTTATCAGTGTCGTTTTTCCAACAGGCTTAGGTGACGGTTAACCCTTTTTAGCAATGAAGTATTTTTAATTAAGGCATGTGCACTGTTTTTAAAAAACATAATGCTATTGGAACCCTTAATCGAGGACTTTTATATGCACTGGGAAAGAAAACATTTGTATCACTAGCCTTATTGCAATACTTGCTTTATTGCAGAGGTCTGGAACTGAACCTGCAACATCTCTGAGGTCTGCCTATACTTGAGTGGACCAAGAGTTTGGGGGACAGAAATAAGGAAATGATTAAGGCAGACAAAGCAAGGGACTGGGGGAGCAATTGGAAATGATAAGGAAAACCAAGACATGAATAAATACCTAAAAGCTCCGCTTTGATCACATGGTCATAGTACTAATTAGTTACACTTAAGAAAAACTTTGTAAGGGCAGGGCTGGCTTCTAAGGGGCCACTTGTGTTATTATCACATTTTGTTAATTATGTGACATTTTGACTTCTCTGAGGTCAGGAGTTTTAGGCAAAATACCTAAATGAATTGACAACATTTTTTCTTTTTTGTGAGTATATGGGCTAATGGTGCATTTTAGGATCAGTGACTTCTTAGAGCTGATGAAATCTAGAAATTTCTGAATCCTCACAATGACCCTCTATGGAGGTGCTGATACTATCAACCCACTTTGCAGATGAAGAAACTGAGTCTCAGGGACAAAGCCATTCATCCAGAGCCTTAGCCTATAGTGGTAGAGTGCTGACCTACACATGTTGACAGGTGGTGGGAACCAAAGGAAACTACTACCCACATTGTGTGGAGGGACTGACTACCTTTTCACTCCATGGTGCTGTAGGATTAGGCCAAGCCTCAGGGCAGAGGTGAGGTTGCTAAGCTGTGACCCCTGCTTCTCAGTCTTGTCATCTGCAAAGTGGAGTAGTATATGCCCCCCTCAGTTCAAGAATGATCATTACAGGCCTATAGAATAGGCCTGTGGTATAACGAGTACTTGTCACCTGCAGCTCCTTAATTTTGTTTATTTGTTTTGACCTACATATAGATTTTGCTGCTAAAAAATGAAAAGAGGAAACTGAACTGTGGTTGACTCAAGACATAACACTGGTGCTATTTCCAAACCTCTGCTTGATGTTTGGGTTTTTGTTTTTTTTTTCCTCAAAGGATGGTCCAGCAGTTTGGGGTGGACTTTGAAAAGAGGATCGAGGGCTCTGGAGACCAAGTGGACACACTGGAGCTCTCCGGGGGCGCGCGAATCAATCGCATCTTCCATGAGCGGTTTCCCTTCGAGCTGGTGAAGGTAGTGTGGCCAGGGCTGAGCCCTCCTATCCCTGTTAGGTACCTTTCTGCTCGGCCTTGAGCCCAGTCTCCTTCCAGGGTCTTGAACTGTGGCCTGAGGCCTGAGCCTGATGTGGACAGAGTGTGGCATGGGGGAGACCTCTCCCCAATGGGTATTCTTCCCTGAACAGGTAGCTTACAGGTTGCTGGCAGAGTTGTATAAAAAGTTTCATTTTTTTCCTCTGACAGAAACCAGCCCATGTTCTTTGCAACGTATATAGACAATAGTGGGAAATTCACATGTCCCCAGCATGTTGAAGAGAAATAAATAAAGCAGGTTATGGGCCTAGTGTAACATGTAGATAATGTTTGTAATATCCTTTCATATGGAATTACATATGCATGTCTAGATGTGAATATTTGCAAAGATGTTCTTAAATTTCTTGGCACTGGGATTTGATTGCTTTCTTTAAAAAAATATTTTACAAAAAAAAAAAATATTTTACTTACTTATTTTTAGAGAGAGGGGGAAAGAGGGCGAGAAACATCAGTATGCAAGAGATACATCCTTTAGTTGTCTCTGCACTCTCCAGCTGGGGACCTGACCTGCAACCAAGACATGTGCTCTGACTGGGAATCAAACCAGTGGCCTTTTGGGTCGAAGGCTGGTACTCAGTCCACTGAGCCACACTGCCAGGGCTGAGTTATTGTGTTTCGTTTATTTTTTTTTTTTTTTCTTTTCTTTTCTTCTTTCTTTTTCTTTTTTCTTCTTAAACTTTTACTTTCTACTGTGACCACGTATTTATTTAAGAACCAATAAAATTTTTTCAATTAAAGATCAAAAGCTATTCTCTCCCTTTCTTTCTCTATCTCTTCCCCACTCTCTAAAAATAAATAAATAAAATTTTTAAGACTATTATTTTTAGAGAGAGGGGAAGGGAGAGAGAGAGAGAGAGAGAGACATCCATGTATGGTTGCCTTTCACCTGCCTCCAGCTACCGACCTGGCTGGAGACCTGGCTTGCAACCTGGTTATGTGCCCTGGCTGGGAATCGAACTAGCAACTTTTGAGTTCGCAGGCTGATGCCTTATTAAAACAACAACAACAAAAAAATAAAAGATCAAACGCTAAAAGCGGGAAAACTTCCATAATCCTAGCTCACAGACAACTCCTGTTAGTACTTAAATGTGTGTCCTTTCAGAGTTTTTTCTATGCAGATAGAAAGCCCACCTTTTGCTTGCTTCAGCAGCACATTTACTAACTTTAGGACGATACAGAGATTAGCATGACCCCCATGCAATGATGAGACACAAGTTCATGAATTGTTCCATACCTTTTTAAAAATAGCCCCCCTTGCATGTGGAAACATAGCTCATAAATTCATCCAAGCTTGTGTGCATATATATATACATACATGCTTTTTCATGTGGTGGCTATCTTTCAAAACTAGTCATAAACATTCCATGCATTATCAATGGCAACATAATATATTTTATGTTTGTCACATCATGTACTTAACCAGTCTCCCTTTGTTGGACATTTGTGGGAAAAATGGGTTCCCACATTTTTCAGCAGTTACGAATAGTTCTTTGAATGTAGCTAATTATTCAATTCCTCAAGATAAATTTTTAGAGCATTTAAAACTCCAAGGTGATAATATAGGCACATTTTTGGAGGATCTTGATTTGTACTGTAAGTAACCCATAAGAAAGTTTATGTGAATTTATGTTTCTAAGAGAGCAAGAATGTTAGTTTCACCGCATCCTTGCTGATACTAGGTTTTAATATTAAAAAAAAAAAAAAGTTTACCAATTTAATATCTTATTATATGAATACAAATGCACACAGGAGACAACATTCCCCAAATAAACACCTGTTCCAAATGTGCCCCAGGCATGTCCTTGCATCTGTTTGCTTTCTCTGTTCTCAGATGGAGTTCGATGAGAAGGACCTGAGGCGGGAGATCAGCTATGCCATTAAGAACATTCATGGAGTCAGGCAAGTTCTACAGGGAGAGTCACCATTGTTTCCTGCACCTTTGCGGTGCCACCCTCCAGCCAGTTGGTCCCCCCAGACCTCTGAGTACCCCAAATGTGAGGTCTTGACAGGGTTCCTGGGTGGCCCTCAGTAGCTATAACTCTCTCCAAGGGTACTCGGGGGTGTATGTGCTCAGTCCTGTGTGACTTTGGAATGGGTTGCAGTCTGTCCCTTGCCCTTGGGTTAAACATTAAACTGCCCTGTCAGTTGGCATGAGCCCTAGTTACTATGGTCATCCAGAAAGCTCACTGCATATTTGTCCTGGGAGGTGGGGATGGGGAGCCAGACCTGAGCATGATAATAGGAACCCAGCATTTATTCCCCTTACAGGTTCCGCATGAGCCTCCTGGGTCCCCTTTGTATTCCAACAAAAGTAGTCATTTGAATCATCCAGTCTCACATCACCATGGGGTCCTCAGGTTGTCCTGGGGGTTTCCAGGTAGTGGACACAGGTGTCTGACCCCCAGACTTGCGGTGACCTTGGTTCTTTCTTGGGAACCTGGCACGTGCCTGTGAGATTGCTGACCATGCTTTGTTTCTCTCTGACTTATCTCCCCCGCCCCCGGGTTTGGATGGTTTTAGGACTGGGCTCTTCACCCCGGACCTGGCATTCGAGGCCATTGTGAAAAAGCAGGTCGTCAAGCTGAAAGAGCCCTGTCTGAAATGTGTCGACCTGGTTATCCAGGAGCTAATCAATACAGTTAGGCAGTGTACCAGTAAGGTATCGGCCCTCGGTGGGGACCCTGGCCGTGGAGATGGGGTCAGGGCTTTGGTATCAGGCTCCCAGTGCTGCTTCAGCCTGTGCCCCATGGTGCCTCCCCCACCCCCAGATTGCCTCAGTTTCCAGCAACATGGCATCTTCCCAGAGGCTAGGGTGGGGGCTTGTCGGCTTGGGTGCAACTGGGGGTGGGGGGTGCTAGGCCTCCAGAACTGGCCAAACAGGTGGGCAGGGCTCCCTAGGACCCTGATACCAAGCCTAGCATGTGTCTGATGGAATTGGGGGTGTCATTGGGCTGTCGCTTTGCTGCCTTCTGGGAAGGAGAGGGATCCCGCATCAGCTGCCGGAGGCCAAGCTCCCTGAACTTCCCTAGCTTGTCATTCTTTGAGTGACGCCCTTGGGCTTCCCTGGAGACAGTCACTTCTTTGTACCCAAGGTGCCAAGAAAGTCCCAAACACTAATGTGTAATGAGTGCTTGGGACCCAAAGTCAGCTCAGCTCCTAACTGCCTCCTCTAGTTCCCTTGCTACTCCCAGGAGCAATGCTGTTCCCCCAGGTCCACTGGGTCACAAGCATCCTTGTATCTGGGCCACTGTCCCCCCGCCCCCCCAGCAAGATGTGCTGGGCTCCCCCACAGGCATGGTTCCCAGGGCAGCATGCTTTGGCCAAGCAGCTGGGGTGCTTCCTGGGCGCAGTTTGTGCTTGAACATCCACAATGGCCTTAGAGCTGTGGGCCAGCCTTCCCAGGCAGGGGTTTTTGCTTGGGCCTTCTGTTCTCCGTTTGGAAAAGCCCACATTTGCTTCTTAAGCTTCTTCAATAGGAACAGGGAAGGGAAAGAAACCCAGATGGGTTGGAGATATCATCTTGGAGCTTATCACAGATATGGAAACTCAAAGCATCCTCACACCCTTAGCCGTCTGCACGAGGACAGTGACCCTTAGCACTTTTATAATTAATCCCAGACCAAGTCCACCCCTCAGACCCAGGATCCCTCATTGATCTGAAGCAGCTTCCGGGGCAAATGCGGGCATAGGCTCCACCATGCATGTCACTAACCAGCTGACTCTCGTTTCTCTCTTTCTCTGTCTCCTGTCCCGGGTGTGTGGCCTGCACTATCCCTGGGTGTCTTTCTTCTGGTCCCACCCTCCGCATGACCCAGGACGGGGCTCTTCACCCCTGATATGGCCTTTGAAGCCATTGTGAAAAAACAGATTGTAAAACTCAAAGAGCCGAGTTTGAAGTGTGTTGATCTCGTGGTCTCAGAACTGGCCACGGTCATTAAAAAGTGTGCTGAGAAGGTAACAGAAGGTTTCATTATTATCACCTATGCATTTGTTCCCATCTTCTCCCTTTGTTGTTAGTCTTAACCCGTGCATCTGGGAAACTCTGTCTCGGATGGAGCCCCAACCCCCATGGTCCACCTGTCACTTAGCAACATCTCAACTTTGCATTTGAAGACAAAATGGGACAAGTTGCATCACATGTGTGGTACCTTTGCAGTTTGGGCTACTGAAGGGGCCGGGAGGCCTTTGGTGTTGCCAAAAGCATTTATTCAGCAGGCATTGGGGAGGAGAGTCAGTGCCATTTCTGGAACCCTTATTAGAGAAAGGGGGTCTCCACATTGTCACCAAAGCAGGAAAACATTTCAGTGTGCAGACCTTCATGTTCTTATGTCATGGGACATTTACTAGGTTTTCATCAAGGAATTTTGACTGTTCTGTTGTCTTCAACTAGTGAACTTAACCCAAACTGCAGAAGGTGGGCTCTTATGTGTTTGGTTTGGTTATTGCTGAAAAGCTTGGGCTCTGGGAGCATTAGAGGAGTGGGCTTCAAAGATGAGATGATGGGGGCAGTTTTGCACAAGGGGGTCCCTCCGAGATAGATCGTCCAGATGCCAGCCCACCATCTTAGAACAGTTGCTATGTGTCACAAGCTGAGTGAGAGCGCTCGCTCCAGTGACCAATGGCTTTAATTACAGTATCCCCGCTCTCACCCAGTGCTGGGCAGGAGGGAGATGGCTGTCACCCACTTCTTCTGCCACTTTCCACTTCTAAATTGCATTCCCAAAAAGTGTCTTTGCTTGTGCATGGGCTCCCTGTCACTCTCCCCAGCCCACTGTCCCCCCACTATCCTCTTGTCTCCCAGCTGGAGCAGCTGGGAGACAGGAGTGAGGTGGGGACTCAGTGGGTCTAACCCATGTCACCCACCTTCCCCCATGTTTTTACTGTGGTTCATACTGCTTCCCAAGCCATGAGGACCCAGCCAACGCTGCCACTCTGCTTTCCCCCCAGCTCAGCTCCTACCCCCGGTTGAGAGAGGAGACAGAGCGAATTGTCACCTCTTACATCCGCGAACGGGAGGGGAGAACCAAGGACCAGGTATACGCTTTTTGATTTTTAGGTATCATTTACTTGCAGTAAATCTTGACTGTACAGTTCTTTGAGTTTAGTTTATTATTATCATCATTATTATTATTATTTTATTTTGAGAGTGCATTTATTAAAGGTAGGGACAGTGAAACTAGGAAGGGCTTAGGATAGAAGAAGCAACAGGAGAGAGCCCAGGTGGGGCTGCTTTGGCTCACTGAGAAGTCAGAGAAAAGAGGCCTTGGAGTTCGTCTTAACCAGTGCATCTGGGAAACTGCCTCGGATGGAACCCCCACCCCACAGTCCAGTTGTCATGTACCAACATCTCAACTTTGCATTTGCAAACAAAATGGGAATGAGTTGCATTGCTTATGTGTTACATCAGTACCTTCGCAGTTCGGGCTACTGAAGGGGGTGGGAGGCCTTGGATGTTGCCAAAAGCATTTATTCAGCAGGCATTGGGGGTTAGCCTGGGGTGAGCTGCTGCTGCCTATATTGCTTTCCTGGTTGCAGATCTCTTGGGGTCCCTTAGAGTGTAGAAACTGCATATGTGAGAGGGAAGAAAGGCATGGATGTGCTCCTGAGAAGGAGAGCATGCCCAGTTTTTTGAGTTTTGACAAATACAGTAACCCTCACCTCAATCATAATATAGGACGGTTCTGTCTCTCCCCTAAATTCTTACCCTTTGCCTCTTTTTTATCAATGCCTTCCTGACTCCAAGGCCCTGGCCACCACTTGGCTGCTCCCTGTCCTATGGTTTTGTCCTATTTTTCCAGAATGTTCTCCCTTACTACATAGCCTCTTTTTTTTTTCCAAATTAACTTATTGTTGTATTACATTTATCCCATTTTTCCCCTCATTGCTCTCCCCTGCCCCACCCTCCCCATTCCCTCTTCCCCAGTCAATCCCCACATGTTGACCATGTCCATGGGTCATTTATACTAGTTCCTTAGCTAAACCTTTTCCCTTCTTTGCTTCTTTCTCCCCCTCCCCCGCCCCCTCTACATAGCCTTTTTTTTTTAAATTGACTTATTTTAGAGTGAGAGAGAGAGAAATACTGATTTGCTGTTCCACTTATTTATGCATTCATTGGTTGGTTCTTATATGTGCCCTGATCAGGAGTTGAACCTGCAACTTTGGCATATCAGGATGATGCTCTAACCAGCTGAGCACCTGGCCAGAGCTACATAGCCTTTTAATTCTGACATCCCTCTCTCAGCATAATGTATTTCACATTCATTCCTGTTGTTTGTGGTGTTTCTGAAGTTTGTTATTTTTGATCACTGAACGTGGAGGCCACCGCTTATCTGTTTGCCTGACAGAGAAACTTAGGGTGCTTATTTGTGTGTTAATTTTCCTGTGAAAACCCATCAGGCACACACAGAAGTAGAGAGTGGGACTCCTCCAAGCCGTCACAGTGGGAGTCTCACCTGTCCCCTGCTGGGTGTACCCAAGACCTTTATTCTGCCTTTATATGACCCAATATATATCTGGTTTAAAGCTATTTGTTTAAACCAGAACCAAAACAAGACTGGACAGTAATGGAGAAGAAACTGGCTTGTTTGTCCTTTAGCATTTCCCTGGTCAGCCTGTGCCTTATTTCTTCATTGCATTTGCAGCATAGGAGCTGTATCAAAAGCATGAGATATTGCAAGTAGTTTTGTTGACAGTGTTGTCAAGAATGCTGCTGTTTCTTCCATATACGCCACAATCCCTGGTTGCCTCCCTGTCAGTACTGCAAGGCTTAATCCACTAGCTTTATAAAACTGGCGACAGCGGATCCCATGGACCGAGCACCCCAGCATTTTCCAGCAACCTGACAAGGTCTGATCTAGTCCCTAGCCTGTTTTATGCTTGAGGACTTGGAGACACAGTAAGGTGATAGGAAAGGGCAGGGTGCCATTTAAGGGCATACCCCTTATCTGAGATGACATCCTAACTGGCTCCTCTGCACCTGTGGTACATGTGTGCACATATGTGTTTTTCATTTTAATGTCTTTAGCCACATTATTTTTTTTAAGATTTTATTTATTATTTTTATAGAGAGGGGAAGGGAGAGAGGTAGAGAGACATCAGTGTATGGTTGCCTTTCACCTGCCTCCAGCTACAGACCTGGCTGGAGACCTGGCTTGCAACTTGGTTATGTGCCCTGGTGGGGAATCAAACCAGCGACCTTTGGGTTCGCAGGCCGGCGCCTTGTCCACTGTGCCACCAGCCAGGGCCTTAGCCACATTATCTTTGCTGTTTACATGTAGCACTTACGAAATGCCAGGTGCTAAAGACTTTATATACTGTATTGTGAATTATTTAACCCTTTGAAGTGGGCCTCTTGTGCCCCTATCCCATAGCTTGGTAACATGGTGCCTAGGGTCACACGGCCAGATGGTGGCTGAGCTCAGCCTATAGCCCAGGTGGTCAGCCCCAGATGCTATGTCTATGACCACATGCTGGGCTGCTTCACTCTGCTCTGTTGGCTCAGCCTAGAAGCACCTGTGTCCCTTTCCCCTGCAGATGTGTCCCAGGGTGTATGTTGTGGGTAGGTGTGTGTGTGGCCCCTGTTCTCCTACCTGGGAAGCAGTGTGGTTCTGCACCATCACCCCAACTCTACTCCCCAAGCGAAAAGTGCTTCATCCACTGCCCCTCCTTGCCATGCTGGGCTCTATACAGATGCTCCTCAACTTATGACGAGTTTATCAGGACATAATCTCATTGTGACATCTTGATAATTTCATCATAACTTGAAAATAGAGTAAGCTGAAAATACATTTAATACGCCTAACCTATTGAACATCATAGCTTAGCCTAGCCTACTGTAAATGTGTTCAGAGCTCTTATTTGAACCTGTAGTTAGGCAACATCATCTATAATGAATACACTGTAGAGCATCAACCGTTGATTTGCATGATCGTGTGGCTGTTTGGTAATTACAACTTGCTGCCCAGTGTCATGGCAAAGTATCGTATCACGTATGGCTAGCCTAGGAAAAGATAAAAATTCAAAGTACAGTTTCTACTGAATGCTTATTGCTTTCATACTATTATAAAGTGGAAAAGTCATACATAAAACCATTGTGAATTGAAAACCATCTGTTCTCACAATGACCCCTGCTTTCCTCCAGATTCTTCTTCTCATCGACATTGAGCAGTCCTACATCAACACAAACCATGAGGACTTCATTGGATTTGCCAAGTATGTACTGTTTGGTACAGCGGCTGATGGGGGTGGCACCAGGCCATTCGCAGTTGGGATTCCCCGTGTGGGCTGAGGGTCTTGGGATGAAGTGACTGGAAGGTTGCCCGGACTAGTGCAGCCCCACTGCCATTGCTCCCACTGCATCTCCTATGGGGCGCCAGTGGTTCAAGGAAGAAAGTGCAGCCCTGAGGTCAAATGCGTGAGGAAAGGACAAGGCTAGCCAGCGTCCATTGCTTCCTTTCCTGGGGGCTTCTCAGAGCCATTCCTAGAATCCTGTGCACTTTTCCTAGTCTCTCCATACACACTTGCTCAGAGCATCTCATGGGGTCCAGGCTGCCTAGGAGCACCACAGCTTCCATTTGTACACTGTAGACTTAAAACCAGAACCTTCCATGGAACCCAGATAAGGAACTAGAACAGGTAGCTCTGATTTTAGCAAGATGTAGATATAAATGCTGGTGATCTCAGGCATCCTCCCACTGATTCCATCAGCCCCTGGACCCCTTTCAGTGAGCTTGGGTGTCACGTGGATTATTCTGGTAGCTCACATAGGTTTTCTTTCCTGAGTTTGATAGAATAACAGACTGTTGGTAGCCCACTCCCTTGTATCATTTAGCAAATATTGCATGTGTGCCCTATGACACAGCAGTGAGCAAGCACAGAACCAGGTCCCCATCCTCAAAGAAAGGTCTCATGCCAGGGACAGATGAGTACCCAGACAGTTAAGATACAATGTGATCAGGGCCAGGGCAGGGGCTGTGTATGGCCCATGGGAGTTCAGAGGATGGCCTTCTGGCATGGCTTAGGGATGCTGGGAGGTTCCTTAGAGGAGGGGCCTGCTAGAGGCCAACCTTGGGCTAGCAGGATGTGGCCAGAGGGTGTTTGTCAGGGGAGTCTCTGTAGGGCTGACTGTTACTGGGTAGAACCTTTATCACTCAACACAGTTGAATGAGCAGCTCTTGTGCTAGGCACATGGTAGGCAAATGGAATAAGTGAATAAGGGTGTGGTCAGAAACGTAGGGCCCCAGCTGGGCTGTCCTTGCTAGGGTGGGCTGGGGGACACAGTCCATGGGCCACCCCCCCACCCCCGTGGGATTCTTAGAGCCTGGGGGTCAACCCCTCCTGCTCCTGTCCCCAGCAGCCAGTTGTATGTGGGCTGAAAACACTGGCCCTCCCTGTTTAGTTTGCTGCTGTTTTCCTCACCTTGATGTCTCTGCTTCTCACACTTCATCCACAGTTCCTTCTCACAATCTCTCCTGTTTTTCCTTTGACTACTCCACTCTTTCCTCTGGATTCCTGCGCCTTCCCACCTCCCCCAGCTGTTACTATACTGAGCAGCTGGTGACCTGGTGGGTATTGCCTGCTGTGTGCCTTTTCCATGATGTGTGAATGGCTAGGGGCAGGGCCCAAGGTGCCAGGCTCCACCCTGCCCAGGCATAAACCAGGGCTCAGCCCTGGGTGGGATATCCTAGGGTCCCACTGTACAACCCTGGAGCACTGTCTTAGAGCCTTTGAACTAGGACAGTGAACAAGCCAGACTTGGGCCCTGCCCCTTCAGAGCCTATAGGCTGGGGACATATTGTCATTGAGCAAATTGCCATAAAGAAAAGGAGAGTTGTGGGAAAGGGGGGTAAAGGATGCATCCTACAGAGACTTTCCTGAGGAAGTCCTGACAGCCTGGTGACAGGCAGGGGTGCTCCAGAGAGTGTTAGAGACAGGGAAGGAAGGCCGAGAAGCCCGGAGCATGAGGAAACCAATGCAGGGGGAAGGTGAGAGGCCAGGCCCCATCATGAAGAGGGTCCTTGCAAGCCTAGGGTTGGACTTTGGACCCCTCCCAAGGCGGTGGTAAATCTCCAGCTGGGTGCGGGCAAGGGAAAGCTTCAGCCATGTGTGCTGCCATGGAAAGGAGTGAGCCAGGAAGCTCTTTGGAAGTAGCATGACTGGAATCTCTCTAGTACCCAAACCTTGTTATACGTGACTTAGCTTGGTTCTGTCTTCTTCAGGCACTTTGATCAAACTTCTTCCTTTGCTTAAATGGTCTGGGCTCCGTTCCCACTGCTCTCCAAACACTAAAAACAGGGCCCAAAGAAAATATTCTTTAATAAACTCATTGAATATTAGGAAAAGTATTGGGTAAAATACTTCCTCTATTCTTTTTTTTTTTTTTTTTTTTTTAATTCTATTTATGTATTTTTTTTTTAATTTTTGTAAAGATTTTATTTCATTATTTTTAGAAAGAGGGGAAGGGAGAGAGGCAGAGAGGGAGAGAGACATCAATGTATGGTTGCTTTTCACCTGCCTCCAGCCACAGACCTGACTGGAGACCTGGTTTGCAACCTCGTTATGTGCCCTGGCTGGGGAGTTGAACCTGCGACCTTTGGGTTCGCAGGCCTGCGCCTTATCCACTGTGCTACCAGCCAGAGCTATTTATGTATTTTTGAAGAGGGGAAGGGAGGAAGAGAGAGGGAGAAAAATGTCTATGTGCAAGATAAACATTGATCAGTTGCCTCTTGCATGCCCTCACTCAGGGTCCTGGCCTGCAACCTAGGCTTGTGCCTTGACCAGGAATTGAACCAGTGACCTTTTGGTTCGCAGGCTGGTGCTCAATCCATTGAGCCATTCCTGCCAGGGCCAGCTTCCACTCTTTTTTAAGATTTTATTTATTATTTTTAGAGAGAGGGGAAGGGAGAGAGGCAGAGAGGAAAAGAAACGTCAACGTCTTTTACCTGCCTCCAGCTATGAATCTGGCTGGAGACCCGGCTTGCAACCTGGTTATGTGCCCTGGCTGATCTTTGGGTTTGCAGGCTGGTGCTTTATCCACTGTGCCACCAGTCAGGGCCAATCTCTACTCTTAATGTTTCCATTTTTACTGATCAAGGGACAGAAACTTGTTTTATTTGTGTGTGTGTGCACTCACACTCACACACTCAACTTACCCAACAGCCTTAGTAAAACCCCAGAAAGCAGCCCTGGCCAAGTGGTTCAGTTGGTTGGAGCACTGTCCTGTATGCCATAAGATTGTGGGTTCAATCCCAAGTCAGGGCACATACCTATGTTATGGGTTATGGGATTCAATCTCTGGTCAGGGCATGTATAGTACAATGTTTCTCTCTCACATCGATGTTTCTCTCTCCCTCTATAAAAAATAATAACAACAAATATATATCCTCAGGTAAGGATTTAAAATTTGAAAAACCCAGAAGCAGTCAGTAAAAGAACAAAACAAGATGGTTTGCCTTTTCATATTGTTCTGAAAGTTCCACTTAAAGCAATATGATAAGAAGATATGACATTAGAACAAACAAGGAAGGTAAATAGGTGCCCATATGTAAGATACATGGCCTTCATCTGCACTTACCATTTCCTGGCATGAACTAGCCAGGAAAAAGGCTAAATGAGGAAGAAAAGAGATCTGGGACTATAGATAACTAACAGACCTTGTAATAGAAACATGTCCTGTTGACCTTGACTGTCCTCTGGTTTGAAGCAGGAGCTATCTGTGATGAGTGAAGCAATGGTGATTGGCTCTCCTATGGTCTGATCTTCCAGGTCTTACAACTGTGGTCGCAGCTATTGCACTTAGGATTTAGTGACCGGGTTAGGCATAGGAATTGAGAGTGAGAGGAAGCCTCAAGCTTTTGATCCCCAAACAGCCTAACATTCAGGTTATTGTGAGGCCACCATGATGGAAAACTGGGAATCTAGCTTCTCATGCCCATTCTCTCTCTCTCTCTCTCTTTCTTTTTTTAAGATTTTATTCATTATTTTTAGAGAGAGGGAAAGGGAGGGAGGAAGAGAGGGAGAGAAACATCAATGTGTGGTTGCCTTTCGCCTGCCTCTAGCTGGGGACCTGCTGGAGACCTGGCTTGCATCCTGGGTATGTGCCCTGACTGGGAATCGAACCAGTAACACTTGGGTTCGCAGGTCAGTGCTCAATCCACTAAGCCACACCAGCCAGGGCAATCACGCCCATTCTTGGAAGCTCCATTACCCAGTGAGTTCTGGAAATAGCTGATGCTCTCAGGAGTGGCACAGATCAGGGACTAGAAGCCTTGGTTTAACTCCATACATTTTCTCATTCCACGAACCTGAGCTCTTTCCCTTGAGCAGCACTTTGTGTGCAGGGTAGCTTCTCTGACTCTCCTTAACTGGTCTCCTCCTGTGAGAAAGAACCCCACCTTTGCTCCTTTTCCCTCCCAGCATCTCACCTGCTTGCCTCTCTGTGCTTTGGTTCCAGCGCCCAGCAGAGGAGCACACAGCTGAACAAGAAGAGAGCCATTCCCAACCAGGTAGCCACCCCTCGGGGCCCGCAGCTCCACACCAAGAGGGCAGGAGTGGGAGGGCACTAAGGGACCATTGAGCCTTGTGATGGCACCTGGTGTGTGCATGCCCCACCAGATTTTCACCCCTGCAGCCTCTTGAGCCCACGTAGGTTTTGATGCTTTGGGAAGCTGGTCTGAGAGCCAAAGCTCTGTCAGGCCAAGGGGGAAGATTTTGCACACCTGTCAGGCCCTGTTCAAACATCCAAGGCCATGGTTAGAACTTGACCCACTCAGGGCAGCCCAGTCACTCATGGTGTCTGCAGCCGCATTGGGTTCTCGGCCCCAAAGACCTGGAGCCTATGGGAGGCAGCACTGTGACAGGCACTTCTGAAGAGGCATGGGTTAGTTTCCACACCCAAGCCACACACGGGGTTCTCTGCCTTGATGTTGTGCACTAGCCAGAGGCCTGTGAAATAAGAATAGCTTTATATTGACCAGTAATGGGTACTTTTTTTTTTTTTTTTTTTTTTTTTTTTGAGAAAATCATCATCTTTGCAAAAATTTCTATGAATGTCCCCTGCTTCTCCATATCATGCGGGGGGCGGGAGTCGGGGTTTGGCTATTTATCTTGCACGATTATAGAGAGCCCTCTGGAAAAGAAGGTTGTAACCACTGCATGATTTTTCTTTTTTTGTGCTTGTAGGTAATATGTATGTTGTTGCTTTTTTGTTTGGGAGATGATAATGAATTAAATATTAACACCATGAATATAATTAATAGCATGTAATTTTTTTCTTTTGCTGTTTTTTTTCTCTGCTCTTCTCTCCTCCCATTTTGTGCCTTTCCTGCTTTATCTCCCTCATGTCCCTTACGTCTCTTTTCCTCTGCCTGCTCGTCTTTGATTTACCCACAATCCTAACTTTGCATTTTCAAAGGGGGAGATCTTGGTAAGTACCCACTTAGTGTGGTAGCAAACATTAGAAAATGTAGAAGTGGCAGAGGTCCCCTACCCCTTAACATTCCCTTTGCCTTAAAGGAAAAAAAAAAAAAAAACACTAAAAATCAAACTAACTTAACCCTCTGCCTATGCCCAATGTCATGTTGTCCCGGGCATAAGCTGACTCACAGACACTAACCTGACCACCGCCTTGGTGGGAGGCCCACCCATCCAACCCATCCTGACATGTTGACTTGGTTTCTTATAGGTCAGGGATGGCAAATAATTGGCTAATACCCCTCCGCTCCCACCTCACATCTGTCTCAGGGAAAATTTTGCCCCAGCTCTGCTGGAACTTGCCTCTGCCACCACTTTGTTTGCGGTGCAGACGGCACCAGACAGAAAATTTCCCCCTCCTGTGCTCATGGCAGACTTTACTAATTGATCCAGCCCTCTTTCCCTTGTGTCTCTGCCCTGTCATGTGCCCATGGCAGACACTGCTAACCAATCCTGGCATTCTTTCCTAAACATGCCACCACTTACCATTCTAGGGCAGATATGACTGACTGCCCAGGAAATATTTTTCCCATGTGATAGCTTAAGTATGTGACCCAGTCCCATGACAGACATGACTAACTGATGAGGCAGCTCTCTGTTGGATGCTGCCACTATCCTGCTTCCATGGCAGATACACTTGCCCCCTTTGCCTGTGGCAAACATCACTTGTTGATCCTAGCATCCTTTCCCTCTGCACCTAGAATTCTTACCATAGGACTTCAGGCAGCTCCTACTGGTTGATGGGTGTGGCCCCCACATGAATGGTATTTGCCATCCCTAGGGTAGGTTATATTCCCTCTCCTTATGTGGCCCAGCAAAGGGTCTGCCTCCAGGTGGCTGGCCTCACCCCCCCACCCCCTGCTCTCCACCTTGGAGAGCATGGCCTGGGCCTCCAGCCCCACCAGCTGCCTTCTTCTTCCGGACAGTCTGCCACCAGCAGCCACTCAGGCACTGGATCCCACTGCGGCCCTCTGACAGGGATCTTCTGGTGACCCCAGCATCTTTCCAGTAGCTCAGTTGATCCTGTGCCCAGAGCCTAGAATTCTCTCAGAAGATACAGAAAGAGGACTGGATTGTCCTTGGTCCTTAGCTCCCGGTTTAACTTCTCCACATGTCACTTCCAACCTTCTTTGAACTTGAAAGATTTCCTGCCTCCCAACAGCCCAGGAGTCTACTTATTACACCCAAGAAGTTCAGTCATTCTTTTCCTGCTGGTTCCTGGGTCTCCCAGCCATGGTTGCCATCCCTGCCTTGGTGACTGGGGCTGGGACCCTCATCTGGGAGGAGACTGGCCCATCTTGCTGGTGGGCCCCAGCTCTGTTGCTTCTCGCCTGCCGCCCATGCTGTCGCTGCGGCGCTTTCTCCCGCTGCAGCATTCCTGTTGCTGTGTACCCTGGAGTGTGAGAGCCCCGCCTGCCTCTTCTGTCTACGCTGCCCAGCCACTTCCGTACCCCCTCATTCTAAGCCTAAGCCCCATGGGCACAAATCTGCCTTTTGGATGAGGGGGCCCAAGTGCTATTTTTTCTCTAGACTCAGTGCCTGTGTTTGCCACCCACAGCTTGTACCTCCCCCGCTTGGGGCTCTTTGTCTGACCCCAGTTGTGCTCCCCTGAAGGCAGCTCTCTGGGTGGTTCAAGGACCTCAAGGGCTTCCCCAGGTCTGACGAGCAGCCTTCTGCCCTGAGACCCAGGCGTTGCCTCCTGACGTGGCCCAACCTCACACACATGTACGCTGCAGCACAGCCAGAAAAGCCAGATGACCAGGGAGGGGGCTGGGCCCAGGAACAAGGAGGTCTACCTGCCCGTGGGAGGATTTCTCTGGGGAGTCCTAAGAGCTTTTCTTTCCACCCCTCTCATCCTCCCTCACCTGGCTGTCAATCAATGACTGACTTGAAGGTTAGAAATACCCACTCTGTGGCCTGGACTAAACCAGGACAGGCCCCACCTACCCCTGGGAGGTGAGGGGGAAGAGCAGGTATGAGCAGAGCCCCAGAGCTCTGGGACTGGTTGTGGTGGCCAGATGCAGGGGCTTTTTCCTGGGTCGCAGGAGGGGCTTGGGCTTGAGTGAGTATGGAGACCAGCCTTGCCCCCAGCATGATCAGCCTCCCTGCTTTATCTGGGACTGAGGGTATCTCCAGGACTCGGGAGTTAAGTGCTAAATTGGGGGGTACTGGGCAAACTGGTGAGTTGGTCACCCCTCCTGCCAGGGAGGATACCATGGCCTTGAGGGAGCTGATAGCCTCTGCCCCCTTGCTCACCACGTAGCCTGTGGCTGGTCACTGATGGCAAAAAGACTCCAAAATTTTGCCTTGTCATCCTAGGCAGGGAGAAGCCTATACACTTGGCTTAACAAGGGCTTCCAGGCGACATCTCATGCCATCTTCAGCTGAGGCAGGGGCTTCTGCATGGTGCAGTGGTCTCTGGGTGCTCTGTGGCCACCTCGATATTTAGGCTCTGAGCTCCAGGAGGGATGTGAGCTGGGGCTGCTCACCCTGTTAAGATTGGGCAGGTTTGGGGGCAGGTCAGAATTGGCAGGATTCAGCCCCTCTTGGTAGCCATCCATTAGGAAGGCATATGGGCCGCAGAAGCATCCCCAAAGCCCCATTTAGGGTGCTGCTGCTCCACCCCAATCTGGGGTCCCAACACCAGCTCTTCCCAGCTGTTTGTGGCCACTCGCAACCTACCCTCTGCAGATAGGCCTAGTCTGTTGCTAGCTGTGCCTGTGCCTCCACATGCTTCCCGCTGCCCCAGGGTCCCCAGTCCAGAGTGACAGGGGCTCTGGCCCACACATGCCTCCATGGCCCAGGAGGCTGTCTGCGTTTAGCTGTCAGGTGAGTTCCCCATGCAGGCCGGAGTGCTGCCTCTCACCCAAATGACAGCCACTGCCCGATGACCCCGAGCCAGGGGTTCTCCCAGCCTGATGTGTTAGGCAGAGGAAGAGGGGGATCACGGGCATAAGTCCAATAATGGAGAGTATCCCCTGCAGGTTCCCTGAGCTCAAACCTTCGCCCCCAGCGCTCTGGATGAAGGCGTCCCTTCATCCTCATACTCTGAAAAGAGCACGTGGGGAAGGGAGCCCTGGGACCAGGGCTGTCAAAGCAGGTACCTGTGCCCGCTAAGCATCTGCCCTGGCAAGCTGGCCAGATGAGCCAGCAGAGTGCACAGCAGTTAAGGCTGCAAGTGGAGCCTCCGCCAGTTGGCCCCTGAAAGAGGAGAGAGAAAGAGCTACTTCATTGTGTGGGTAACTCCTCCAGCCCTCCATTGATGGGTGCCTTCCAGAGGGCACAGCCCAAGGCATCCCTCCTCCCCATGTCTCACTGAGATAATTACGATTCTTACGTTGTAAGTGACATGGCCCCACACACAAGCCCAGGATTCCTCCTCTGGCCCCCTTCAGCAGGTGTACCTATTGCCATCTGTGCTAACTCAGCCTAATGCCGGGGGCCCCATTCCCTGTCATCTCATCCCAGCATGTGAGTGAGTCGGTTGACGAGTCGGTTGACTGACCACCCAAGTGCTCCACACTGGTTTCCAGTGGGAAGTGCTTGCAGCAAGGGGAACCTGGGTTGGCTGTCTTTGGGCTGGCGGTGTCTGCCTTGGTGCCTGGCTTCCCGCCTTGCTGGGGGCGAGGGCGCTGACTGCAGCGCTGGGGGTGGGCTGGGGTGGGCTGGGTGTTAGGTCCTCCACTGAGCTGCTCCCTTCTCCCCAGGTGATCCGCAGGGGCTGGCTGACCATCAACAACATCAGCCTGATGAAGGGTGGCTCCAAGGAGTATTGGTTTGTGCTGACAGCCGAGTCTCTGTCCTGGTACAAGGATGAGGAGGTGAGTGACTACCAGGAACAGGGTGAGAGTGGTGGTCGCTCACTTGTCACTCGCTTGCTCACTTGTTCATTTATCTATTTACTCATTCATGTACTTGCTTACTCGTTCATTCTAGAAGTGTTCTCTGAGCACCATTGTGCCTCGAGCTCGCTGTTAGGATGGTAACAGCCAGAGCCAGAGGATGTGCCAGGCATTGTGCATCATATTCCACCCTCTCATGACCCACTATGGGGTCCAGCCTAAAGGAAGAAAGGGAGATGGGGGAGGGAGCCACCAGCAGGCTGGAAACTGAGCCCAACCTCCAAATCACAGGAAGGGGAGGTTCTGGCTCTCAGAGGGAACACAGCCTGGGATCAAGGATTCGGGCTCACAGCCAGGCTTCTGGAGTGCCAGGGTTCCATGGTCTGCAAATTACATAGGCTCAGATAGGCCCTTAGCCTCTTTGGGCCTCAGTTTCCTCATCTGTGAAGAATGGCCTAACTACAATGAGGCACTTAGCCACGGTGTCTCATTAGAACATTACGTACATGCTTGTGCTGATCAGGACAGAGCAGAACCTCACAGGATAACACCAGGAGCAGTAACCTCAGAGGGCAGTATTGTGTGTTGCTTTGAGCTGCCGTCTCCATGGGGTGGAGCGGAGGGTGAGCCGTGAGTGGGCGCATTCCCAGCCCAGTGGGCAGCCTCTCCGAGAAGCGCTGCTGGCACTGCTGTCCTCCGGGTCCCTCCTCTGCCTCTGCTCCAGCCCCTCTTCCCATCATGACTGGCCTGTTACTTGATTTTGTGTTTTTAGTGAAACAACATAACTGTGAAGCCACTCCTTCAGTTCCTATTGCCACTGTCATGGGCCAAGGGTCACCAGCAAGGGGCACTGTGTTTCTGTTATTTTCCTTGGTTGCCTTCTGAGAGACTAATAGGCTCTTCCTGTTGGCCAGAGCAATGTTATGTGTCTGTGACAGAAGCCCAAAATGAACAATATACTGGCCAAGTCAGAAGTCTGTATTCGTGCCTGGTGAGCATGGTGGCCCTGTGTTGCAAGGCTGACCAGGGCCTAAGCTTCTCTTTTTCTTCTGCTATGTTAGCACATGTCTACCCTTCATAGGCCAAGGTGGCTGCCCCTGTGCCCATCACCATGTGGCTTCTAGCAGCCCCAGGAAGGGAAATAAGGGCCTCATAAGGAAAATGCATGCTGCATACATTGCTCTATTCATGTGTCTCTGACCAGAATCTAGTCACACAGCTACTGTGTTTTCTGCTTGTCTGGAATGGCATAGCCACAACCCTGCCCAGGTGCTCTCAGAGAAGTTAAGCATCTCTGGTCACCCCTGGGGCCTCCCCTCCTGGCTCTCCTAATTCCTGGGGTTTTGGGAGGACTCCCTTCTGCAGTGGCTTGCACTCGGGGCCTCACTAGCAGCTGTGACCCCATCTCGGGACAGGTAGGCCTGGGCCCCATTGTGTGTATTAACACCCAGGTTCAGAGACAAGGCAGGTAGAGTTGTGTTGGGCGCCTGGGTGGCTCTCTTATATAATAATGCCTGTTGAGGCCACATGTGGAGGGTACCCTCAGGAAATCCTCACACTTTGTTAGTGAGGAAACAGGCTCCAAGTAGTGTCTTCCCCCTTGTCAGAGAGCAGAGAAGGGGCCCAATGGGTGGGTAAAGGGCAAGGGCACCAGTTCCTTGACCCAAGACACATCACTGCCCCACAGCCCAGACCAGATATACATTCTTCCAAGGGAGGTGTTTGGGGGTAAAATCATCCCACTTCACACAAAGCCAGACACACGCCTGGAATGTTCCAGATACCTCAGAAGCTCTGAGTCCCCTGAAGGGAGGGACCCTGTCTAGTGGCTGTTTTAAACAAAGGTAGGGGCTTGTCCAGGACCCCAAAGCTCCATGGGTTTGGATGTGCAGAGATGTGAGACCAGACATTCCTAAAGGAACCCTTGTGGGCACATCAGCTCCCTAAGATGGCTGGGTGAGGGGTGGGGTGATGCTTTCACATTTTTTTCCTCTCCACCCCCACAGTCTGAAACCCAGCCTGCTCTGTGGTTTCTCAACTGTCAGACAAGCTTAGGGCTGGTCCCTGCTTTTAGACTTGGGTCCCCAGGGCCTGGTGCTGGCCTTGGGCAGTTGTAGAGGGGCTCTGGGGCCCAACCCCCAGCCTGGTTCACTGCTTCTTTCCTTGAACTTCAGGAAAGGCCGTTCATTTACCTCTCGCCTGGGGGTTGAAAGCAGGAGCCCCAGACTGTCCCTTGGGGCCCCAGAGGCAGGGGGAAGTGTTGGGAGGAGGGTTGAACACCCGCCAGTGGTAATGAGAACCAGCAGGCCTGTGTGAAAGGGACCTTGTGTGTGCCCCAGACACAAAGCAGGCTCAGATCAGGAGGGGGGGGAGTGAAATTCTGTGCCCCTGCCCAAGTTAGGATCCCAGCCGGGACCCTCAGTCATACATGGCAGCCACCCCCGGACCAGGCCTCCTTAGAGAAGCCTCAGAGAGAGGCAAGATATCCATGTTTCTTTATTTAAAAAAATAAACAAGAGAAGGTGGTTATAGCCAGAGGTAGGAATAAGGGGATGGTTCAGTCAGAGCCCCCAACCTTACCATTGGGCTCCCTCTGCCTTTCCTAGGAGCCTTTTCTCCCACCCAGGCCCTTCTCTGGACTCAAGGACCTTCTGTCCAAGTCTCCACCCCAGTGGGAAACAGGGTGGTGGGCGATGACACTCACCTGCAGCTCTGCCTCTCTTGGGAATAGCAGCAAGTTTGGGGGGGCCCTGTCCCGACGTGCCGCTGGCCCAAGCCCAGCCTAACCAATGTGCAGACTACTGTACACATTCAGAGCCCCCTGAACAGGTAGTCTGAACACTGGGTTGGCGGAGCTGGCTGTCCATCCTGCGGGCCCCCCAGGCAGTGACAGGGCCACCACGCTTCGGCACCTCTGAGCAGGCGAGGAAGCCACTGCTCCACCCGTAACAATCCGCTTTAGCTTTTCTGACGTGGCAAGGCTGGGCTGGCTTGCATCTGGAGAAAGTTGTGGGTTTTCAGGAAATCCTAAAGGAGGGTGGGGTGGGAAGGAGGGTTTGAGTCCATGGCCTCTTCATGCGGGAGACAGTTTCCTAGGGGGTCGGGGTTGGGGCGGGCGCACAGACAGCTGCGTGTGTGTGTGTGTGTGTGTGTGTGTGTGTATGCGTGCGCCGGCAGCATCAGGAAGGCAGCCGCTGTGCTGTGGGCAGAATCTTGCTATAAACACTTCCAGATGTGGCGTCTTGCTCGGGGTCCAAAAGGACTGTGTGACTCAGTTACTTGGCCTGGGCGGCTGACTAGAAGCTTCCTGCCTCATGACAAGGCATAGCGGGGGCAGTGAAGGCTATTCCACAAACTTCCGGTATGGGAACCCCCGCCCTGACCCCTTCTAAAGCTCCCAAAACTCCCTAGGACAACTGGTACACCCTTTCTTCACCACCCCTTCCCTTTGGCTCCAAGTCTGGAGCCTGAATGGGGGGATGGGGATCCCATCTTCTTGGGCACTGGGCCCCTCTCCCTGCCTCACTGGAGCTCGGTCTGGAGGCCTGGAGACGCTGGATCCTGCTTCCTCGCTGCCCAGAGCTGGGTAGGCTGACCCTGGAACCATGAGGGAGACAGACAAAAGAAAACCCCTGGTGTCTTGTACGCCCTGGTTCCGGGGATCAGCACTTTCACATAAAGAGTCAATAACCACCTCAAACAAGGAGAGCAAGACTCCAGTCTGCCTACCTTTGACAGACCCACAAACTAAGGCAGAATGGAAGTGGCTTGCCCAAGGGCACATGGTCAGGGAGGGGCAAGCTCTGCTTCCAATGCCAAAGGATAACCCACATACACACCAAGCCTGATGCTAGCTCCTGCCTCTGTCTGTAGTCCTGAAACTCCAAGTCAGCACCCATCCACCAGGGAACCCTCTCCATCACTGGTTGCTCTTGAATTTGGAAGCAGCAGCCATGTTGGGCTTCTTTTGGGGTTTTCTGGCAGATACAGACAAGAGAGATAGAAGTAAACTTCTGGGTGAGGGGGCAGGTCTCTCCTCCAGTCACCCAGGAGCTAAAAGACTGGGAGAATGGAAAGAAGAACCTAATTTGGGGTGCATGTCCTTCTGTGACCCCCCTACATCTGTTGTGTGGCCCTGGCAGCCTGCTCCCCTCCCTGAGCAGACTCATCTCCCTGGTGGGGCTAAGGGAGGGTTTCTTGAGCTGTTGAAAGAGCAGCACTTCATGCCTGTCCTTGGTCCTCGAGCTACTGTGGGTTATGTGGGCATGGGAGCTTGTGGCCCTGGTGCTGTGCTCTGGTTTCCTGATGTGAAAACCCAGGCAACACATGCATGTGCATACATGGCTATTGTGAGAACTAACAATGACACACCAGCCCTGTAGGTGCTCACCAGTGACTTTGGGTGAGCGATGGGCTCCCAAGTGTGGCTTGCCCAGCCCATGCTCCCGGCCAAAGGAAGGACATGTTTCCCCTGGGCTGCTTTCCCATCAGCCGTCAGTAGGCACTTCCTAAAAGGAGCTGCCCTTGGGAAGTGAGTGACACTTCTGTGGCTTTGGGGTTCAGGCATTAGCTCCTGGATCATCTGAAATCCCAGCCCAGCTCCTGTTCCCTGCCTGCCCCTTTTTCTGCTTCTGTCTCCCCTATATAAATAGGGAGCACAGTAGTAACTCACTTTCAGGCTCATTGTGAGGCCGTAGCTGAGTTCATGGTTCATTCCCTCAGCCTGGAGGGGAGAAGTGGTAGGATTCTGGGTAGATTCAGAGCTGGCCAGCTTTGAGCATCCATTGTGTGAGTATGTGTCAGCAGTGGCCAAGAGTCCTGCCCTCCAGGAACTGAGGAGTCCGTCTGGGGGACAGGCTGCAACCTAGGTCAATAAGGAAGGTACATTGTTGTCCTGTGAGGGGAAGCATCAAGGGGAGAAGCTGGGGTTGGATGAACTTGGGCTGGGGTCAGGGCAGGTGTTGCCAGGGGTGTCTCCTCTGCACAAATACATGAAAGATGCAAGGAGGGAGCCACAGAAGCATGGGGCGTTCCAGGCAAAGGTCCTAGGTAGGAGCTTGCCTAGGACATTCAGGAAATGTCAAGGGGGCAGCAGTGATCGATGAGTTCATCTGAGTGAAGTGACTGACACAGGACACATCAGATGTTGGCAGTGGTCCTTGCAGTAGAGTCCAGCTCTGGGCAAACTCAGGTCGCCGGTTAAACCACACAGGGTGACCCCTGCCCTTCCACCCTCAGGAGAAAGAGAAGAAGTACATGCTGCCTTTGGACAACCTCAAGATCCGCGACGTGGAAAAGGGCTTCATGTCCAACAAGCATGTCTTTGCCATCTTCAACACAGAGCAGAGGTGAGCGAGTGCCTGTGGGGTCCCTGGGTGGAGGCTGATGACTTCCTTCAGGCACTCAGCAGCATCCACTGAGCACTTAATGTGTATATAGTCCTTGGACTAGGGTGTCATGCTCTAGAAAGGAAGTCAGATGAGAAGCAAATGCCTTCGGCACTTTCAGTGGGTGATCAGGGCAGAGAAACTGGGATGAAATGATGCAGGAGCCTTGGGAAGGTCTAAGCAAGGAAACAGGAGGTGACTTAGGTGTTCACAGACACCCTCTGCTGGCTGTGGGAAGAACAGACATGGGGCTGTGGCCCAGTTCCTCACTGGTGAGAGTATAGTCTGGAATATGCCAAGGTTGTGGGTTCAATCCCCAACAGGGGAGCCCTGGCTGATGCGGCTCAGTGGATTGAGCACCAGCCTACAAATGGAAAGGTCGCTGGTTTGATTCCCAATCAGGGCACATTGGCTGGGTTTCAGGCTAGGTCCCTAGATGGAGGTGGGCAAGAGGGAGAGAAATACCAATGTACGGTTGCCTTTCACCTGCTTCCAGCTGTGGACCTGGTTGGAGACCTGGCCTGCAACCCGGTCATGTGCCCTGGCTGGAAATCAAACCAGCGACCTTTGGGTTCGCAGGTCAGCACCTTATCCACTGTGCCACCAGCCAGGACAAATCTTATATTTTTAAAAGAATCAACCAATGAATGTATCAATAAGTGGAGCAACAAAAGTATGCTTCTCTCTCTCTCTCCTTTCCTCTCTAAAATTGATAAATAAAAATTGAAAGAAAGAAAGAAAAGAAACAGACAGGGAGTGGTGGCAGGAGCCCAGGTACCAAGTTCCAAGAGCTTTGCTGGTCAAGGTGGGAGATGGTGGAGCTGGACCCAGGTGGTGCTGAGGACAGGGGGGCAGGGAGGGGCAGATTCTGATAAAGTTGACCAAACGTCTGGTGGGTGTGGTCGTGGAAAGAAAGAAAGGCATCACTGGTGACCCTGAACTTCTGCAGGGAGGGAGCTGCCATCAGCTGTGATGAGGAAGGCCAAGGTGGGATAGGCTCAGGGACAGTCAGGAGCTGGTGTGGGCCATGCTGAGGGAGAGAGGCCTGTGGGGCTTTGGGAGGCAGCTAGGTAGGTACAGCTTTAGGAAGGGATGTGAACAGGAGAGTTGTGTTTGCACAGAGCCCCTCCCCAGACTCACACACACCCTCATCCGGGAACCAGGGGCCACCTGAATCAAAGGTTAGCTGTTGGGCAAGACCTGGTGGCTATTCCTGCCAGCTGGCAGGTGATTAACATCCTCCCCTCTGGCCCCAGGACCACCACCCCGTTACTCATCTGCACCTCCAGTTCCAATTGAGTCCCCGTTTTGTTTTGTGTTAAGAAAAGCTCTGTCTTGCTTTTTTCTGAGCTGTTCTAAAGACCTACTTTGACCATCAGCTGGCTCTTTAGCTCTTTTAAGCCGACTTCCCATCTCTTCTGCCCAGAGAACCTGGGCTCTGCAGTGGGACAGACCTGTTGGGAAGCTTTTTCAGGTTGAGTGACGCTGGACAACCGTCCCACCACCCTGGCCCTCTGTCCTCCTGTGCAGGAGGTTGAAGGAAGGCATTACCTGATATATGTTTATGAGTTCAGAAAACCTAGAATAATAGTAGCCGAAATAAGATATATATTTTTTCTTTATGTAAGTCAAGATAAGACTTTATATCCAGGGTAGGTGGGGCAGCTCCACAGGTACCTGGGCCCAAGCCCTCCTATTCCTCAGCCTTCCTCCTCTTTGTCCAAGATGGCTACCCAAACAGCAGCTATCCTGATGTTGTTCCAGGCATCAGGGAGGAGAGAACAGAGCAATAAAGGCATGCCCTTCCCTTCCTGACTCCTTCCAGAAGTCCCTCAGGGCAGCCATTCATCACCAGTTGGCCAGAATTCTGTCATTAGCCATGCCTAACCTCAAACCCAAATCTCACACAAAGACTTTGGGGCAGCTTGGCCATCTCAGCCATGCTTGCCCTGTGAGACAGGATGGGGTACTGATGCTGCTACCACCCTGGGGCCTGGGGCTGTGAGTGTCTGGGTCAAGTGTAAATCCCGGTCACTCAGACCCCAGAGCTCACTACACCTGAGCTGGGCCATCTGTCAAGGTCAAGCACATGCCTCTCTCTTGTTAACACAGGAATGTCTACAAAGACCTACGGCAGATCGAGCTGGCCTGTGACTCCCAGGAGGACGTGGACAGCTGGAAGGCCTCATTCCTCCGAGCCGGTGTTTACCCTGAGAAGGACCAGGTGAGGAATTGCCATGCCTGCACAGCGAGCACACCTTTGGCTGAGCTGACCACACCCTGGGGGAGGAAGGGAGCTGGAGTATCAACAGCATAGGCCATTTCCAGGCTCTCTTCAGTGAGTTTCTTCAGATCTCACTGAAGGCATGTAGCCCCTACCCTCAAGCAAAGCAGAAAGGTGGAGGAGGATTTTGTCATCAGGGCCCAGAAGGTTTTCCAACTGAAGTCAAAGAGAGGGATGAATAGGGACTGGGACCCCATCTGCTTTGTTCTTTGTTCTCCTCCCTGCCTGAGGTAGAGTGAACATGGCCACCCTTGGTGCCCAAATCAACATATTTCAATCCGCAAGTAAGAGGATATAGCCCACTTTGGACCCTGGTCACTCCTGGTCCAGGCAGCTCAGGCCAGAGAAAGGCAGGGCCACATGGTGCCGACAGGGCCATCAGGAGCCAGCCCTGCAGGATTGGTTGTGGGTGGGACAGGGCAAGCAATTTCCAGGGAACGGGGCCTCCCCACACCCTTCTTAGGCTGTAGTCACCCCTCACCATCTATGCTCCCACCTTATAGGCAGAAAACGAGGATGGAGTTCAAGAGAACACCTTCTCCATGGACCCGCAGCTAGAGCGCCAGGTGGAGACCATTCGCAACCTAGTGGATTCCTATGTGGCCATCATCAACAAATCCATCCGCGACCTCATGCCAAAGACCATCATGCACCTCATGATCAACAACGTAAGTGTCTGACCCCTGCCAGCCCCTGTAGGGCCTCCAGACCCAGGCAGGGGCTAAGGGATTAGAGTTAGTCATCACCATTTAAACATCAAAGTCAGGATTCCCAGCCTCCTCTGGGAAACTGAAAGGTTCAGGCTACATGGGGTTCATACTCCCATTTAATCAGGTAGCTGAAGCTAACATGACACATATACGCTTCCTCTATAAATTGAATTGTTTAGTCTTACAATAACCCTACAAGAGGGTTTCCTATCATCCCCATTTTATAGACAAGAAAATGGAGGCCCAGAGAGTTCAAGAAATCTGCCCCAACACTCAGAAGAGTGCGAGGTGGGATTTAAAGCCAGGCTGAGTCTGTCCCCAGCTATAGCCTGGTGTTGGCAGCCTTGGCCTCCTGATGGCCTATAGCCCAGCCCATCTTTACTTTCAGTGTTAACTGCTTGCCCTTGGGCTTACAAGCCTCATTTATGCTTCTCTTTAGTAAAATGCAGCTATAACGTCTCCCATTTTAGACCTTCTGCTTGGCAGTAGGGACTCAGAAAGCTATATAGACCAGGTTAGATTTGTGTTGTGACTGTAAAAACTGAAACTATGAAAGGGTCTAAAGCAAAAATCCCAAGTCCCTTTCATTCAGTTTTTTAGTCTCTTTCTGAGTAGGGATCAGTATTAAGTTTTGTGGGTACCCTGACATATTCTTCACAGATAGATGAAATTTATGATGTAAATGGTTCTGTAGCCTGAAATTTAAAATGCATATATGCTTTGACTGAAGTTCTATTTGCAAGAGTTTCTCCCACAGAGACTTTTGCCCACATGCCAAATGAGCATACATCGTTATTCTTTTCAGCATTGTTTTGTTGTGGCCAAAGATTTGAAATCTTTCTTCTTTTAGTAGAATCTATTTAATAAATATTGATTCTATCACACACACACACACACAAAAGAATGAGGACTATCTCCAGATGTATAGCTTTCATTATTAAGTGGAAAGATATGGCACATAATATACAGGAAGTCTCCATTTGTGTTAAAAAGGAGGGGAAATACATATATATAGTATATGTGTCAACATCTCTGGAAGTTTATACAAGAATCTGATAAGAGCAGTTGCTTCCCAGAAGGGGGATTCAGGGGGGCTAAGGAGGTCAATGTGGACAAAGGAGTTTTTGCTGTATCTTCCTGTACCTTTAGGTTTTATTTTTCCTTTTATCAGTTTTTCAGAATGAAAATGTTTGACTAGATGATGCATTCACATTTGGAAACTATAGAATGTGGTCATTTTTGCAGATGTTGAAAATTTGTTTGAGAAAATTTCCCATATAGACAATAGTTAGAATCTTTTGTTATGAGGTGTCATAAATCCATGGAATCTGTGTGTATCAGTCTCAAGCCACTCTTGACCTTAATGAGCATGCTTTGGAAGCATCCCCTCTAAAATCAAGAACATTGAAAAAGAACAGGAAAAATTATTCCTTTTTGTTGAAGCTCATGTACACAAAATATGTATACCTAGAAACGCCAAGAAAACTGAAAAACTATCCTGTAGGAGGATTTAGGAACAAAGTATAAAATTAATTAACATAAACTAGTGCAGTAAATCCTCAATTAATACTGTAGGTAGGTTCTACAGTTTTAAGTGAAAAAGTCATATAACAAAACCAGTTTTTCCATAAGCTAATTAACATACACGTGAAACTAATAGAACTAATATAATATTGTACATCATCTATACTCAAGTTTTAAAAGCACCATAGGGTAATTGATATATATAAATAAGGGGTTAGGTTCCTAGGAAATTGCATCAACAATATAATCAAATGACATTGAACTAAAGGATATTATTGGAGGACCTGCTATAATTGCCAAACAAAAGCCAGTTTGAAATATAAAATGATAGCAGAAAAGATAGTAATAAAAAAGATATACTTCTAGGAATAACGTTAATAAGAATCTCCTGAGCTACATTGGAAGAACACTTGGAAAGTATCCCTGAGGAACCCAAAAGACATGTAGGTGGCACGCTCACCTGTGTTTTAAACATCTTACATGTTCTATGATTAAGATAAAATCCTACTTAGTGTGGTGGTGGTGGTTCCAGCCAGTCGCAATTGTCAGCTGAATACATGTTCCGTGTGGAGGGAAGCCCTGACCTCTCCGACCCTTGCCCGCAGACAAAGGCCTTCATCCACCATGAGTTGCTGGCCTACTTATACTCGTCAGCAGACCAGACCAGCCTCATGGAGGAGTCAGCTGACCAGGCCCAGAGAAGGGATGACATGCTGCGCATGTACCACGCCCTCAAGGAGGCTCTCAACATCATTGGGGACATCAGCACCAGCACTGTGTCTACGCCTGTGCCCCCACCTGTTGATGACACCTGGCTCCAGAGCACCAGCAGCCACAGGTCTGTAAAGCCTGGTCACTCATTTGCTGTAAAAGCTGTTGCCTAGGGGATTCCGAGCACTTCACCCAACCCATGAGTGGGCAGGATAAAGGGGCTTGACCCAGATGGCATAGCACCCCAGGGCTGGTCATAGTAGGAGCTGCTAGCCCACCTCATTCTGAAAGGACTGGGTGAGAAAAGGGTTAAAGGCCAGCCTGCCTCCTGGTGCCTTCCATTGCTTCAGCCCAATGAAAGCCACAGAAGGCAAGGAGCCTGGACAACACCAGCCAGGGGGTCAGCCTCCTGGAGACCTGAGCATGGCCAAGAATGGTGGGTGAGGGAGGATCTGGAGGGACAGAAAACATTGCCAGTACATCTCATCCCCTCCAGCTGTCCCCAAGCTATTGGATAGAAGGTCCTGGTGTGGATAATTCAGAGCAGCTGGGAGGGAAACCTAAATAGTAGAAGGGTGGGCAAGTGGTGGGAAGAGAGGGAAGGATAGGTCAGGGAAATCTCATAGAAAGGTGACAGCCCCACTGAGACCTCAGGGAACCCCAGGGTTTGTGGCCTCTGGAGGTATCTGACTTGATTTGTAAGTCAGAGCTGGGCTTTGATAGGATTTTCAATTATGGAGGGTGGATCGGAAGAGGCACGGAGGTGGGAAGATGCAAGACGCAAGCCAGGCCAGTGAGAGAGAACTGTCTGTGAAATTGAAATCGGAAGGAAGCAGGAGTCCTTGACCAAGGACAGGTTTTGGGTGGGAGGATGGCCATCTCTAGCAGGTCTGGGAGTTGGGCAGGATCCCAGTGCACCTGCATTGCCCTTTGCCCAAGATCAGGCACTCAACCACATCCCCCTCAGTAGTGGCTGGTGATCCTGACCACTGTTTCTAGCTCACACCTTCTTTCTTCCACAGCCCCACTCCGCAGCGCCGACCTGTGTCCAGCGTGCATCCCCCCAGCCGGCCCCCAGCAGTGAGGGGCTCCACCCCAGGGCCTCCCCTAATACCTGTGCCCGTGGGGCCAGCAGCCTCCTTCCCAGCTCCTCCCATCCCATCCCGGCCAGGGCCCCAGAGTGTGTTTGCCAATAATGACCCCTTCTCAGCCCCGCCTCAGATCCCATCTCGGCCTGCTCGGATTCCACCCGGCATCCCCCCCGGAGTGCCCAGGTAAGGCTGGCCCCCTTGTTGCCTGTCATCTAGTCACTGGCCTGTGCCCTACAGAGAGTAGAGGAGTCACCAGCATCTTCATTTGACTGGCAGGGAAACAGGCCAACAGAAGCCAAGTTGACTGCCCAAAGTCATGGAGTAATGGAGTCAGGTGACTCCAAGGCTCCAAGCTTGTCCACACAGCTTGGGACCCTCACACTGTGGTTTTGGCCTTTGCTTCTTTACTGAGGCCAAACATCAGTCATGGTATAACCTTGCCCTCTTCTCCCCACTTGTCCCATGAGGAACCTGAGGTCTAAGGCTGGTGGGGGGACTTGTCCAGGGTCACAGAACAAGCAAGTGATTGCAGGGCTACCAATGTCTATGCTTGGCAAACTCCTTCCTGGCACTCTGCAGCCCTCAGAGCATCTAGTAAAGGACAGCAACCTGGGAAGGGGTGGGGGCCTGGGTCCTCATTGCCCTGCTTCCAGCCTCACTGCCATCTCCCCCGTCTGTCTTTATTCTCTTTGCAGCAGAAGACCCCCGGCTGCGCCCAGCCGGCCCACCATTATCCGCCCAGCCGAGCCATCCCTGCTTGACTAGGCTGCAGGGGCATTTTCTCGGGGGTTTCTTGTGCACCTTGGTGCAGGAGCTTCAGTGGTCTGGGCCCCTCTGCCACCCCTGGCCCTCCCATCCCTGTGCCAGGACTAAGCTCCCCAACTCTTTCCTAACCCTGGCCCAGACAGGGGCTGGCCTGGCCCCTAGCCCCAGCTGGACATAGCACTGAATAAAGGGGCCCTGGAGCCCTAGTGCAGGGGGACCTTGGGTGTTGCACTTTGAGGGATAAGGTGTTGGGTAGCAGAGGAGGGAACTGGACCCTGAGCACCATCTTCAGTGAGGGATCCCAGCTAGTATAGGGTGGACTCACCCAGGGGTTTCTCTGGCCTAGAAAGCCTAAGTAGATGAGGCTTTCTGCAAACTGGGCACCATGGGTACCTGTACCCTTAGTCCTTGTTGGGGTGTAAGGAATGTATCCACTTCTCAGCAGCAGGAGCTCCTGGCGGCAAGTCAGGAGCGGATGCAGTGCTGCCAGCCCTGCCCAAGTTGTACATATCCCGTCCTTGGCTGTGTTAACCACATGGCCCAGCCTTGGCTGCCAGAGGTGCCTTTGCCAGGTCCAGAACCCTCAGCTCCCCTGGCCTTGCTCTCTTCCCTCAGCCCCCTTCTCCTCCTGGGTCCCCAGAGTGGCCTGGGCTCAGGGCTAGTGGGTGAGGAGACTGTGGAGGCCCCTTGGCTCCTACCCAGGCCTCCCACACAGGGCCGGCCCCAGGTGGCCGCTCTCTGAGCAGACCTTGCTCACTGCTCGCTTGGTTTGACCACTGTAAGTGCCTGCACTCTGTATCCTATTAATAAACTAAAATAAAGGGAAGATGCTTCTGGTGGCTGCTGTTTGGGCCTTTTGTGTTGGCATTCAGGCTGAGGATGTGGGCTGCTTGCTTTCCCCCAGGAGGCCTCCAAGTAGGACCCCACCCTTCCCACCATGGGCTCCCCCCACACCTCATTCATGGGAGTTCTGCTGTTGTGGGGAAGGTCCATTTCTTCCAGAGGAATCCATGCTTTTACTTTCCTTAACATTTCAGGACTAGAGGCAAATATTTCCCATCATCCCACCTCACTACGCCACACAGGCCTGGGGTGGGCATCAGAATCAGTAAGGGGAGAGGCCATCCTAGCCCTCCACTCCAAACTGCAGTGGTCAGGCCCTCTCTCCACCTCATGGTCCTGAGCACTTACTTCCCCCCCAGGTCCCCTCTACCCCTCTCAGGGCCCCAGGCCTTCTAGCCCAGCCCGGGTCACAGTTCAACTTTGCTTTCTGATTTTTCTCTTATGCCCAGGCGACCACCTCCATCGGCTCCCGCCAGACCCTTCTTCTGAGCTTCGTGGGAGATCCCTCCCGCCTGCCTGGCTGCCCTCTTGGGGGCAAATCTGATCTGGCTCGTGTCCCTGAGCCCCAATCACCAGGCTCTGTGATTTTCTGATCATAATTTATTGGCTCCAGTCCCCAGGCCAGAAAGCCCTTTGTTCTGTGAGGCTCCTGTGCAGGCTTTGGCCAGGCCACCCCTCAGCACTGTCTTAGGCCCCTGCAGGGGGAGCAGGAGGGGCAGGTGATTTTGTAGGTTCTGCTCCTGGAATTCTGTTACCGGACCTCACACCTAGCCTCTGCTAGGCCAAGGGGCCGGCTCCTTCCTGTTAATAAAGTGACTGTCCTGCCAAGAATACTGCAGCTGAATTTCCTTCCCAATCCCAGCAGGAGCAACATCCTCAGCAGGAGCAACAGGGCCCAGGTGGAGCAACAAGATAGGGAGGAAAGGCATGGGGTCGCATGAACAACAAGCCTCCCACCACCACCTGGCTCATAGGACCCAGTGGGGAAAGGAAGGGGAAGTTTGCTTCCTGGACCCCATCCAGCACCAGGCAATGGTGGCAGAGCTGGAAGGCTCAGGCTAAGGCACGTTTACAGTAGGGGACTGAAGTGAAGCCAGGGAATCCCAGGATTGCACCCAAATGCTGCAGTGCACCCCCCATGCACAATTTCCAGGAGAGCAGATACCACCACTGAACCACCCTTCTGGATGGCCCAGACCTGCAAGCTAGCCATTGTTCTGGCCTGGAAGAGAAGACACATAGGGGCCACATCTGAAGCCCAGAATGTATAGCTTCCTCTCCTATAGGAAACAGTTGCTGAAGGAAACCTCCCCCCAAGTCTTACACACATGCACCCCACTGTCACTCCTCCTTCCTTGAGGGACAGGGGCTACGTAGGCACGGGGCGCTTATCCTGGAAGAAGCGCTTCAGTGTGCAGACCTGCAGCACCGCCACTAGCAGCAGCACAGCCACATTCACAGCCGACCAGAAGTTGACCCTTTCCAGGTTGCCCTCCTGCAGGTTGCGGTCACGTGCTTCAAAGGCTCGCAGCAGTGTCAGCATCTGGATGCTGCGTTCCAGACGGGTCCTCATGGTCTCGATAGACTCCTGTGGAACAAGGGGGAGCAGGGTCAGGCCTCTGTCCTTTGGGGAGCAGAGGCCAATAAAATGAGGAAATAGAGTGACAGTCCATGTTGCAGGGGGAAAGAGTTGAGAGCACAAACTGACCGGCTGCCTTGGGGAGTCTAAATCCTCATTCTCCCACTCACTGGCTACGTAAACATGAGCAAACTAAATAACCTCTCTGAACCTCAATTCCCTCCTCAGAACTGCTGTAAGAACTTAATGTTTAAGTAATATAAATAATGTATTTAAAAGCACAGTTGCTAAAGTGAGACTGCATGGGTTCAAATATTGGCTCTGCCAGTTGCTAGCTGTGTGGCCTTATGACAACTACTTAGCCATCCTGTGCCTCACTAAAATACAGGATGATTTGAGCACACTACTTCACAGGAAGGTTATAGAGATTTAATGAGTAACATAACCCTTTAAAATCTGGGTTTACACCTAGAAATGTGCTATTATTTTTAACTCTGAGTTGCTACTGTAAGTTGGGGGCACCACTGCTAGGAAAGGCTAAGTCAGGCCAAGGAGGACTCCAGCCAAGGCTGGATGGCAGGGGCAGGCTGCTGCCTAATGCCAGAGATGGAGGAGAAGTCACCCCAGCTCAGCCTGGGCGCACCTTGATGTCCTCCATCTTGACATCCAGCATCTCCTCAGGCTCCACGACCTCTGCCCAGCCTTCAACCTCCTCATCATCCTGCAGGCTGTCAAAGATGAGTTCAAAGAACACCAACTTCTCGGAGATTGTGCTGAAGGAGTTGTCAAAGCACAGCTTGTAGTCTCCAGCCTCCGTGGGTTCTACCCTAGGCAGAGAGGCAAACACAGAAGTGACCCTGAATGGCCGTCAGCAGGACTTTGCAAAACAGGGCAGTAACCAGAAGCTGCTGAGGAGAGGCAGGGCTGTAACCGAACCCCAGCAAGAAACAGGACTTAACTCACGTGTGCACCCCATCTGCCTTGCGGGACTCACTGACCAGCAGCACGCCCCGGGGGCTCTCCAGCGTGAAATCCACATCCAGCCCAGCACCTCCGATCACCTAGGGGGCAGGTAAGAGCAGTTGGAGGGCTAGGGGTAGGCCAATGGCACCTACCGGAGAAAGCTAGAGCTGGACCACCTACCAGGGACCTACCTGAGCACTGACATCCACACCTGCAACGAAGTCCTGTACCCTCACTGATACCAACTTTAGCCTGGTAACGCCTCCTTCCGAAGTCCTAGATCGACTTTTATCAGATCATGCCCCTGACTTGCCATGCTCCAAATGAGACAACCGGTCCAGCATTCAGCCCAAGACCCCCCAAAATTCTCACGTTGATCACGCCCTTTCTCTTAAAGCACGCCCACCAGCCCAATCCGACCAGCTTTGGCTACGCCCACTAGGGGGCGAGCCCTATAAGGGCTCGCTTCTTCCCGAAGGCCCGCCTCCCAGCTGTCTCTAAGAAGGACTTCGTCCATTATTCCCACCCCTTCCGCTCCCACGCGCTGTGTCCGCCCCGTCAGTCCGACTCAGACTCCTCCCCCACACTAGCACAGGCTTCTGCCCCTTCCCTCTAGAGTGTAAGCCTTGCTCTAGCTGCTTAGCCACTCCCCCTCCTCTTGGCTCCGCTCGCTCTCCCGCCCGGGACCCTCCACCTGGTATTCGGTCTCGAGGCTTGCGTTCGCCGGCGCAGACTGGTAGAAACATTGCTTCCTCCCCGCAGGCAACAGGAATGTGAACTCGCCGTCCTGGATCGCTGGGGGCCCTGCCCCTGCCACCCCCACTGACGGCAGTATTAGCCACAGAGCCAAGGCAAAGGCCCCGCCGGCCGCCATCATCTAAATCATACTCGGGTCTGCTAACGGGTCGCGACACCTTTAAGGGCTAGCCCTGCCCCCTCTGCTCTTCAACAGTGCTCATTGGCAGCCGCTTCTGCCTGTTTTCCAAAACCAGCGGAGTCAGGAGTGAAGGACCCCCCTGGTGGTGTAGCTGTCCAAATGAATGCCTTATGTGCCCGAAAACCTTCATCATTTTCAGAAACTTTTTTATGGAAGGCCTCCAATTTTGGTCTCAATTGCTGGTGACGGAAAATGACAAAAACTAAGTACCATGATGGTGTGTTCTTCTCAAGCAAACATTAAGACAACTAAAGTAGAGACGGCCGGGTCCTTCTAAGGCCCAGCCTTGGGGTTTCTCTAAAGTAGGTGGCGCGGGACGACTGTTTGACTGTGGGATCTGAATGGAGCGAGACCAAACTAGGGGCTGGGCGTGGCCCTCCTTTAGAACCAAAAGACTTGCGAATGAAAGGCTCTGCTGGGGTAGGGCGGAGAGTTTTTTGGTTTTTTTTGTTTGTTTGTTTGTTTTAGGGCGGAGAGTTTTCATAGTAACAGTTGTATCATTTTGGTTTCGAGCAGAGCTCCACCTTCGAACCCGATTTCTCATTCCCTTTGCGCCTGAGAACCATCACTCTTACCAGTTTCCTCATGTGTAAATTGGGGACGATGAGAATTGAGTGACATGCAGGCCTGGTCCGTATTGAGCCCTAGATTTTCTTGGAATAGTCGCTAGAGGGGAGTGATCCCCAACCGGCCACCGAAGGGTCTCAAATTTAGGGGCCAGACTGTTTGCAGAATGATTCAAGTGGCCCAGGGTTAGAAAAATGCAGCCCAGGCCCTTAGAGGTCAGCGGAGAAGAGGTAAAGAGAGAGGGTGGGCCTGGGAGCCAGGTCGCCTAGTTCAAACCATGCCCAACCCTTTACTTGAGGCAACGACTCTACTGGTCCTCAGTTTCCTTACCTGTAAAATGGGATAATACAAGGCCTACCTTATTGGGCTGTTATCAAGATGAAGTGAGATAGTATTTGTTTAGCGCTTGACACATAATAGGCCCTCATTAAATATCTGTTATATTCTAGGTTTATCATCCAACCATTTAACTTCCTCAGTCTGGCTTAGAGGTTTTGGAGACGACCTCCCTCTGGGAAGCAGACAGATAAGCAAAGAAGTCATTGAAGAAATGGACTCTGCTTGGTGATCTAGGCTAAACAGGAAAAACTGTTTAGATGGAAGTTTGGAGTCTTTAAAGATAGGACGGGTTAGGTTGGCAGATGGTGACAATTACTCTTCAAATACAGCTGGTAGCTGTCAGCACCTTCCTGCATTTGGAGAACTGGGGAAAGTTACACCACTTTGTAATGTCAAAGTGTATGTGCTGTTGTGCTTGGTGTTTTGTTTCACTAGTATTTCTATCATTCAGACTCTGCTTGGACTTTTTTTTTTTTTTTTTTTTTTAAGATTTTATTTATTATTTCCACAGAGAGAGGAAGGGAGAGAGAAACATCAATGTATGGCTGCCTTTCACCTGCCTCCAGCCGTGGACCTGGCTGGAGGCCTGGCTTGCAACCTGGTTATATGCCCTGGCTGGGTTGCTGTTTTTCTGAACTCAATTACAGGTTATAAATTCCTACACCATATTAAATGCTTCTAGGATCAAGTCCTTACTCACATCCAAGGTCCTTCACACATTGTTCCCTCTCCCTAGTATGCCCTTCCTCTGTCTCTTTCTCAGGCTTTTGGAGTCAAATACAGTCAGACATGTTGTTTGTTCATCATCTTGGTTCTCAAACAATTTGGTGCCTGCCCAAATTTTTGGACAAAATGTCTCGGTTGTCTAACAAAACTTAAGGTCTTGGTTGTCAACCTGACAACCCTTTCATGCTGGTAACTGTCTGATCATCAGTCAGGTGTCTCAGGCAACAGAGATTTGGTTTTTGAAGAAATTGCTTCTCGAGCTGTTCTCCAAAACAAATGAAGTGCAAGGATGGAGGTTCCACTGTATCTGGAAGGAATCTCTCAATTCTGTTTCCTACACATCAAAGCCAAGAATTTCTCAACTCTCTCTTTTATACACACAGGATAGAACCACAAAAATAAACAATGAATGCTTTTTGGCTTTCAGATCAGACAAGAAATATTTATGGTTCACTGTATGCCAAGCACTGTGGTAGGCATTGGGAACCTGTAGGAGACAGGAAACCTGGCTCTGCACGTCTGGAGGAAAAGAGCTGGATGAATTCAATAAATTCAGGCATGTTCTGTGAATCACCTTGGCCTAATCTAATTGACATTTACAAAATATTATACCAAACAACGGCAGTGTTGTTTCTATATTTTAAGAGCCAATAGAATGTGTGTCAAAATATGCTGGGCATTAAAAATTAATTAATTTTAAAAAATTGAAACATTACAGAGTATATTATCTGACCACAAAAGAATTAAATTAAAAATCACTAACAGTGGGTTATCAAAAGAGCCCAAATATTTATAAATTAAGCAATACCTAAATAAACTATAGCTCATGGAAAATATCCACAAGGGAAATAAAATAACACTTTTAACAATGGTAATGAGATGTAGTTAAAGCAATGCTTAAAAGAAAATGTAGCCCTGGTTGGTAGCACAGTGGATAAGGCGCCAGCCTGCGAACCCAAAGGTCGCAGGTTCGATTCCCCAGCCAGGGCACATACCAGGTTGCAAACCAGGTCTCCAGTCAGGTCTGTGGCTGGAGGCAGGTTAAACACAACCATACATTAATGCCTCTCTATCCCTCTCTGCCTCTCTCCCTTCCCCTCTTTCTAAAAATAATGAAATAAAAATCTTAAAAAAAAAAAAAGAAAGAAAGAAAATGTATAGTTTTAAATGCTTGTATAAGAAGAGAAAGGTTTAGCCCTGGCTGTTGTGGCTCAGTAAACTGAACTCCAGGGCCTGTGAAACAGAGTCGCCAGTTCAATTCCCAGTTAGGACGCGTGTCTGAGTTATGGGCCAGGTCCCCAGCTGGGATCACGCAAGAGGGAACCACAGGTTGATGTTTCTCTCCCTGTCTTTCTCCCTCCCTTCCCCCCTCTAAAAATAAATAAATAAATACATTTTAAAATATTTTATTTTTAGAGGGAGGGGCAAGCAGGGAGAAAGAGGGAAAGAAACATCAATGTGTTGTTGCCTCTCACATGCCCCCAACAGGAGCCCTGGCCAGGCGTGTGCCCTGACTGAGAATGGAACCGGTAACCCTTTGGTTTATAGGCTGGTGCTCAATCCACCAAGCCACACCGGCAGGGCTAAAAAGAAATTTAAAAATTTTAATGAAAGGTTTAAAATTAGGGTCAAAGCTTCCATCTTCAAAAGCTAATAAAAGAAGAGCCAGCTAGGGTGCTCGCTAGTGGCTTAGTGGATAGGTGCTGGCCTGTGAGAATCCAAAGGTCATTGGTTCGATTCCCAGTCAGGGCACATAACCAGGTTGCAAGCCAGGTCTCCAGCCAAGTCCCCAGCTGGAGGCAGGGAAAAGCAACCATACGTTGATGTTTCTCTCCTTTTCTTCCTTTTTCCCTGCCCGTCTCTCTGGATATAATGAATAAAGACTTAAAAAAAAAAAAAAAATGTCTGTGAACCTCATTGTTGCTGGTGCCCAGCCAGGGCACATTAACCAGGTTGCAGGCCAGGTCTCCAGATAGGTCTGTAGCTGGAGGCAGGTGAAAGGCAACCATACATGGATGTTTTTTCTCTCCCTCTCTGCCTCCTCCCTTCCCCTCTCTCTAAAAATAAATAAAATCTTAAAAATAAAAAGCCAATTAGACACAACATACATAGAAGAAATAAAAAGTTAAGACCAAAAAGCAAAGAAACAGAAAATAGAGAAAAAAAAGTCAAAAGTTGGTACTTTGAAAAATTAATAAAATGGATTAATTCCTAGCAAGATTAATCAAGGGGAAAAAAAACCTCAAAATTTACATTACAAAGCAGGGGCATCACCACAGACCCTACAAACAGAAGGATAACTAGAAGGCTCATAAATATAATACAATAAATATAAGTAAATTTATTTTTAAAATGGGAAAATGAGAGGACAACATGAACAATTCTACAGTAAGTTCTACAACTTAGATGAAATGGACAAATCCCTCGGTAACAACAAGTATGCTAATTAAAAGAAAATTATAAGACACTACGGGAGAAATCAGCAAAGGGATTTTTCTAAGTCCAGCAGGATCTGGAAAAGATTTCCCAGAAGTATTATTTCAGCTGAGACATGAGGTGATTGAATTATGTCCCAGGCATGAGAGACTGTACAAAGATCAAAATGAAGTTTATGTGTCCAAAGAAAAAAATTCTACACTAGAGGCCCTTTTTGATCTTTGGTGGACACACACATGTCCCTCCTGGGTATAACCCTCCAGGTGGACTTGCTTGATTTGAACAGAAACCTAGGAGACCAAAGCAAAACCAAAGGTCAAACAAACCTTTGTGCTGGAAATGGAAGGCACTTTATCCTGCAAAGTATATCATTGCCCCAGTTTTGGAGCTAGGGTTTCACCTGGCTGGTGAGGCTCCTGAGGCTGTCTCTCTCTGCGGCTTCACATTGGAAATGCTCACACTTCCCTTGGCATTGTATTTCATATCATGATTTCTTTGGATCTTCTGACATCTCCTCTTAGCCCCACTCTACAGAGCAGCAAAATGAGACTTCAAAGAAGGACCAGGTCTTGCCTGAAGTCACAAAGGCCAAGCCTAACCGCCCTCCACCTGACATGTGTAGCAACTCTGGTTGGGCTGCGGGTGTGTGTCTTGGCCATGAATTTCCCAAACAGCCCACAGTCCTTACTCTTCCTCATACCCCAGAAGCCTTTCAAGGGTAGAAAAACCAACACACCGACCATTTCATTTGTCCCTCTCATCTGCAGAACCGTGACCATCAAGGCACAGAGAGGTGCCTGGGGCTGATGTGAGCCAATGGAAAGGGTGGGGAGAGAAGAGACTCTCTTTCAGTACCTCACGCAGTATGTATGCAACTTCCTGCAGTGAGGAAACACTTAGCTAAAATCAGCCCAGCTTCTCCTTTCCCTGCTTCGGTCTCACAGGAGTTGTGGCGAGCGGTGGGCCACACTGGCCTCGGTTAGATTGTCCGGCCAAACGCTGGAGAAGCAATGCCCTGGACTGTCCTGCTCTTTGCAGCCGGTGAGCCTGACACCCTTGCACCACCCCTGCACCACTCCCCTATGCCTGCCCACCTCACCTCTGCTCTGGGGGCAGAAACCAGTGCCCTCGCTGGCTGCCCTCCCTAGTCCCTAAAAGAGGCTGAGCCCTGACAGGTTTGCCCCAGAGCCTTGGAAAGCCAAAGAGCAAGACTTTCTTTTATTGGGTTTTTCATTACTCCCACCTCAAGATACCAAAAATGCCACCCCCCTGGAGAGAGTGGTGCCTACACCCCATGACTCAGCCTGCTTGGCCTCTGAGGCTCCCACCTCGGGGACCAGAGTAGCAGATCTGCTGGGGGACAAGAGAAGGCTTGTGTAGGGAGACCTCACCTGAACCAGACACACACTCCGCTCAGGAGCCTGGGGGCAGCTGGGGAGAAACTGTCCTTTCCTGTAGAAAACTGAACCCCAAAATCTACATTCCCCACCACAACCCGAGAAGCAGGAACCTCTCAGTCCTCCCCTCCTCCCTCATCCTCTTCATCCCCTCCAGCCATCCCTGTTTCCTTGAACACCCCACACCCCTCTTAGCCTCTCAGCCTTTGCCCAAGCTGCTCCCTCCGCCTGAAATGCTTTCCTTCAGCTCTTCTTGGGTTACTTCTTCAGAGAAGCCTCTGTGGCCACCCCAACTAATGCAGCCTTCTCATTACTCTGTGTGCTGCATAGCATTTCCTGTCTCCTTGAGAAAGTCAGCTCCCTGAGGCGGGCATATCTGTCTGTCTGTCTCATTCATTGCTCTATCCCCAGCTTCTGAAACAGGGCCTGGCACATAATCAGTACTATTGATGGAAGTAATGAAAGTGTAACTGTGTTGCTCTGTAACCACGGTAGTTATTTATTTATTTAAGTTATTTATTTATTAGAGAGAGGGGGAGGGAGGGAGAAAGAATGGGGAAGAAACATGGATGTATGAGAGAAACATGGATTGGTTGCCTCTCACAGGCCCCAACCAGGGACCTGGCCCACCACCCAGGCATGTGCTCTGACCGGGAATTAACTGGTGACCTTTTGGTTTGCCGGCTGGTGCTCAATCCACTGAGGCACACCAGCCAGGGCATATTTTTAAAAATGATTCAGCTGTGGCTGGGTGTTCAGTTAGTTAAAGTGCCTCCCTGATGCTCCAAGGCTGCAGGTTCCATCCCTGGTTGGGGCACACACAATATCAACCAATGATTGCATAAATAAGTGGAACAACAAATTGATGTTTCCTTCTGTCTCCTCCCTTTTCCCTCTGTCTAAAACCAGTAAATAAATTTGCCTGGGCTGGTGTGACTTGGTGGATGGAGTGTCAGATTGTGAACAAAAGGTCACTCATTCAATTCCTGGTCAGGGTACATGCCTGGGTTTGGGCCAGGTCCTTGGTTGGGGCCGGTGAGAGGCAAACGATCCATGTTTCTCTCACAGATTGATGTTTCTCTCCCTCTCTTTCTCCCTCCATTCTTGTCCCTCTAAAAATAAATAAAATCTTTTAAAAATAAAAACAATAAATACGTTTTAAAAAGAGGCTCAAATGCAGTGACCCCTCACTGGGTATTAGGCAGTTGATTCTCTCAACATTGCAGTGGGGTAGGGATGGTCAGTTTCCAGTTGTACATAAGAATCAAGGTCTGCTCTGACCTGTGTGGCTCAATGGGTTGAGCGCTGGCTTGCAAACCAAAAGGTATGTATATGCCTTTGATATATTTTCCCCTTGGAATTATTAACTGTGTTTGACAAGTGAAAAAACAAATCTGTAATCAATTGGGGAAAAAAAAGAAACAACCAAAAACAAACAAGGGCCTGAGAGGGTGAGCCACTTGCCCAAGGCCACACAACCAGAATGGCCCCTGCTCTAACCACCCACTAACCCAAGACCTTCTTTATTCTGCACTATAGGCTCCATGGCGATACCAGCACCATTTATCCAGTTGGTGCCCCCACACCCCAGCAGTCAAGAAGACCCCATCTACATTGAATGCATGGCCCCCATGGGCTTCCCAGGGGCCAATTTCACACTGTACCAAGGGGAGAAGGCGGTCCAGTTCCTGAAGGCCCCTGCAGACCATCTCGGTGTCACCTTCAACCTAAGTGGTGGTGGCTGGGAGGCTGCAGGGGGAACATTCCACTGCCAGTATGGTGTGCTTGGGGAGCACAGGCAACAGCAGCTATCAGACCCCAGTGAGCCTGTGCACATTTCCTTCCCAGGTAAGGCCCTCTCATCAGCCCTCATCAGCCTGGGGCTCCATTTTCTCACTACCAAGCCTTGCCATGGGCTAGTTCCTTTGCTTGGCAATCATCATAGAACAAGCCAGGCTTCCAACTTGCCAGGACTGCCTTTCCATGTTTAATCCTTACAGTCACCCTGTGCAAGGGTATAGTAATTCTCCCCACTTCGCGTATAAGGAAACCAAGGCACAAGAAATGAAGGGACTTGCCCAACTCACACAGCAAGCAGGCAGCAGAGCTGAGATTCCCTGGGCCTCCAAAGCCCAAGCCTAAATCGGCCTGCTCTGCTGCTGCCTCCCATCCCTCATGGTTACAGAAGATTTTAGAGTACCTGCTGTGCACACTCAGCAGTCACTGAAACAATGTCCCTGCTCTCTTGCAGCTGACATTCTGAGGGAATGGGGACAGTAGATAAACGGAGTCTGATTATTGTATCTGCCAGCAGGGGGAAAGTGAAATGCCAAGGGTGAAATACAGCCTGGTAAAGGATGTCATTTTAATTCATTAATTAATTGTAAAATATTTTATTCATTATTTTCAGAGAAGGGCAGGGAGGGAGGAAGAAAGGGAGAGAAACATCAATGTATGGTTGCCTTTCACCTGCCTCCAGCTGGAGACCTGGCTTGCAACCTGGTTATGTGCCCTGGCTGGGAATCGAACCAGTGGCTATTGAGTTCAAAGACTGGCACCAATCCACCGAGCCACACCAGCCAGGGGAGGATGTCATTTTAAATACAGAGAAGAGTGGCCAGGGAATGCCCCTCTGAGGTGATATTTGAGAAAAGACCTGAATGATAAGGAGGCAGTCACAAGAATGTCTGGAGCAGGAGGGTTTCAGGTAGAAGGAGCAGGCTGTGCAAGGGCCCTGAGGCTGGAGTGTACCTAGTGTGTTTGAGCAACATGGAGCAAGGAGGAAAGTGGGGAGAGCTGAGGGCAGGGAGGTGGCAAGAAGACCTTGCAGGGCCTTGTAGATGCAGCAAGGACCCTGGCTTTTTGGACAAGTGGGACTGAAGTCCTGGGAGGGTCTCTGGTCTCTCCAGGACAGGGAGTGGGTATAGGCTCTGGATCAGAGAGTGGGAGGGAGGGAGGAGCCTCCAGGTAGAGCCTCTGTGATGTCAACATTAATCAGAACTTTCCAGCTGCAAAGAGAAATTTGTTGCCAGCAGAGGCTCACAAGTCGTGATGACAGAACAGTCTTTGTGTCCTTCCCAGACTCAAGTTCCACTATCAAAGGCCCCCTTCTCTTACCTTGGTCCTGTGGTCTCAGAGTGAGGAGGTGACAACCACCTCACCCCACTCCACCCCACTCCCAACTCCAGATGAATGAATGAACAAGGCTAATACTGTGAGAACACCAAGTTTGCACCTTTCTTTACACTCCTGACTTAGTTCCTGCCCTCCAATAAGCGTCAGGGCATCTGCTCCCAGCTCCCCTGAAAGATTCCCTCCCTCTCCAAGGAGGAGCAGCCAAATCCTTTGCAGAGAAAACTCTGGGGCTGAGGCTTCATGCTTCTGTGGCTGACCTCTGTATGGGCCGCAGGGCTCACCATGTGGCTGTTCTCTCATCCCCCTCATACCCATGCTGAAGCCAGCAGGACTCTTCAGGCTACAAGAAACTGCCAATGGCTCAAACTGGCTTCAATAACAAAATGGGATTTGTTGGATTCAGGTGGCCGAAGGTGTCAGGAATCATTTGCAATTTCTCAGTTCAGCTTTTTTCAGTGTCTTATTCTCAGGCAAGCCTTTCCCTCATGGTGGCAAATTGTGCCCAGCAGCTCCAGATGTATAACTTGCCAGCTTTGTAATACTGGATAGAAGGTAAACCTCTCCTCCCAAAGGCCTAACCAGTCTCAGACTTGGCTCTCATTGGCTCACTCTGGGTCACATGCCCATCTCTAAACCAATCACAATGGCCAGAGGAGTAAATATGCTAATTATGTAGGTATAAAGTGTGCTGTGTCCCTGGGATCCAGCTATACCCAACCCCCGTAGTTGGGGGTTGGGGGTAAGGGAGCCAGGCTAGCCCTGCCAAGATAAGCTGGAGGAATGACAGTTGTCCTACCTCCTCCCTGTGCCCTCACAACTCCTCTGTGACCTACTCACTCTTTTCCCATTTTTCTCTAGCGCCCCCTTGGATTCTGGCACTCTCCTTGAGCCTGGCTGGAGCCCTCCTCCTTGCTGGGCTGGTGGCTGTTGCTGTGGTGATCAGGAAAGGTAACAGCAGGCAAAGAAAGAAAGCATGGCCCACAGGCTGCCAGTGTGACACCCCTGGAGTGTGCAAATGCGCTTCCACTCACCCCCATTTATTAGGAGCACAGAACTGGGGGAGATCTTACTCCAAAACTTAGCAGTAAAGAACCTTCCAGAAGTATGATGATGGTGGTGGGCAGGGGGGATATATATACATATATACATATACATATATATATATATATATATATATATATATATATATATATATATATATATATAGTGGTCAAATATACAAAACATAAAATTTACCATTTTAACCCTTTTATTTTATTTATTTTTTTAAAGATTTATTATTTTCAGGGAGAGGAGAAGAGAGAGAGGCAGAGAGGGAGAGAGACTTTCACCTGCCTCCAGCTACGGACCTGGCCGGAGGCCTGGCTTGAAACCTGGTTATGTGCCCTGGCTGGGAATTGAACCAACGAACTTTGGGTTCGCAGGCTGGCACCTTATTCATTGTGCCACCAGCTAGGGCCCATTTTAACCCTTTTAAAAAATATTTTATTTTTTCTTTTTGAGCAAGGGGGAAGGGAGGGAGAAAGGGACAGAAAGAGCAATGTGTGAGAGATACATTAATTGGTTTTCCTGAACTGGGGACCTGGTCGGCAACCCAGGCATATGCTCTAGCACCCACTGAAATTAGTATTTTTTTGAAAGCGATGTTACATGCTTGAAACTTGTTTGAAGTTTTAACCAACTCACGTTACTCATGTACTTGGGGAAAGTAAATGTTTGCAGTAGTTTTCTTGTAGAGTGGCAGATTTGCCAGGGGAGGAGGCAAGGCTGGGTTGCAAATGTCTGAGGGGGGCTTTGGCCTTATGGTTTCTAGAGACTTGCAAATAAGATTCAGCCAGAACCAAAATCTAACAAGTGCTTATCTATTTTTTTGTTCCCCAGTTAAAGTTAAAAAAATGCAGAAGAAAAGGTGAGACCATCCCAGGAAACCTTCAGAGGGTGGTTTGTGGGAAAGAAATATTCAATCCCTGGGCAGGATGTTTGGAACTGTAAGAGCTGGCCAGGTTCTGGGAACAAAAGGACACTTACCGGGCTGTGTGGGAGCTCCACTGCAAACAGCACCATCTAATGGATGGGTGTGCGGGGCATTGTGCTAGAAGACTCAAGTTGGAACTCCTGTTATTCTCATAGTAGTCCTGGAAGCAGGCACTATAAATAGCCCCATTTTACAGACCAGGAGACTGAGGCACAGGGAGCAAATGGTTGAGCCTTCCACATATCCTTTTACTGCCAGCTGCCCAAAAATAATCACTTTCGAAATCCACAGTCGGGGAGGCATTCTCCTGAGGTTGTACATGTCCATCCTGATGCCCTGGCTCCTGGGCATCAAGATTGTCTCAACTGTTCCAGCCTTGGTTTCCCCCCTCTAAGAGAGGAGTGGGCCTTTGCTCCCTGTTGGCAAAGAGCTAGCAGCAGCCCTGGGATTGAATCTTGACTTCATCTGGTTTGTGGGGCTCTTGCAAGAGAATTTCCACTTGAGAGGATTCAGGGTGGGTGGGGAACCAAAGTCAAGTTTGGGACCTGGAAAAAGCCTCCTGCCTGAGATGGCATCACTCTCTTCCCCATCCCTTTGCAGAGAACAAGAATCCTGCTGGGCCCAGATTAACTTCACCAGCACAGGTTTGTTCCTCCTCCTTGATCCTGTCCCTTCCCCAGATCCCAGGTGGGGTTCTCTGCCTCAAAACACCATGGACCTCACTACTCACTACTGAACCTCTAGTGGGGCTGATCACTTCCCTTAGGAGCAAGAATATACATCCCCCATTCCAACTCTCCTCCACCCCAGGTTTTACCTCTCACTTTATCTCCTTGTCCCATCCTTGGGCCTTTCATGCACTCTACCCTCTGCCTAGAGCACTCATCTACCTCCTGAGCTCACCCTGAAGGTCACCTCCTCCAGGAAGTCTTCCTTGACTCCTTAGACAGGGTTTGTGCTTTCTACTTACAGGTTCCCAAAACACTCCTTGTCATCCTTCTTACCCCTTAGTAGAAACACAATCAAGTAATCGTTACCTGCTGGATATGTAATATTTGCCTCCACAACTGGACGGTCAGCTCCACAGGATGTACTGTGTCTGCCTGGTCTGCTTGAACATCAGGAGCTTTGATAGTACCAGTCACCCTCCTTAAATGGGGCCGTACTTATGGTCCAAATGTGTCGTTCTGCCGGCTTCCACCAGGGGGCGAGGGCAGTCAATCTGTGATGTGCAATGCTCAGGAAGGGGTCCTCAACAGAGAAACTCCGTTCTTACGCTTTTACACTGTCCCACACATTTGTTGAGCACCTACTATGTGTTGATATTTGCGGGGCTCCCTCGATGAGCAAGACAAAGATAGTCTCTGCCGACAAGTGAATGTTTCCTCACTACAGTGGGGAAACAGCCAATGTCGCCCGAACCTGTCTGGGGCTGTTAAGGCGGTCCCCTAAAGAAGCAGTGTTTAAGCAGAGACCTGCAAGAGGCGCTTGGGGAAAGCCTGGGAAGATGAGGGAGCTAAGTGTTGTTTCCAAAAGTGGTAGTTGAGATGAGGCACCCATTTTCCTGAGGGCAGAGAGAGGCTGCTGAAGCTCAGAGCAGGAGAGGGATGGGGTGCAATTTGCAGCTGTGAAGGGTTCTCCCTGCAGATGGGCCGGAAGGGCGCAAACAGGATTCTGGGATATGAACAGGGTTGACGTTGGAACTGTGGGCTTGGGCAGAGGGAGTTGAACAGGGAATTTAAACTGGCCTCAGTCCCAGTTTTCCTCTCTCCTTCTCTTCCAGACATGTCCTTCGATAATTCCCTGTTTGCCATCTCAACTGTAAGTTTCATTTCTTGGTCTGGTTTTTTGTCTATCCCCAGGAAGGGTGGGGCCACCACTAGGCTGGGTTGGGGAAAGCCCAGAATCACTGAGCATTTGTGAGCTGAGAGTTGGCTGTGAGCCATCCTGGGGGATTGGAGGTGGTCACATCCAAGCTACTGTGGAACATTGGGCAGACCCCTGAGGTACTTGATGTCTGGGGTCAGCACTGTCTTTGCATTCAATCTGGTCAACTCCCCAGAGGGGTGACAAAGGGGACTCAGGGAAACTCGGTGGTTTTTTTGGGTTATGGAGTTTTGTGACAATCTGATACACAGTGTAGTCCCCTCCTGGTATAAAGAAAAGCCTACTTTGTATTCAGTTTATGGGATTTCAGCTTAAATGTCCCGGTTGTGCATTTTTTTCCTTTTGGTGCACCCCCTGCCATCAAGGGGTGTTGCTCCCCCAGGTTATACTTGTTTGGACTGGGATTTTAACCCCTCTGTACAACTGCATCTCAGGGTGGTTTTGGGTGTTTGTACTTTATTACCACCCCTCCCCCCCTAAATTAGAGATGTCTGAGCCAGGGACACCATGGACCAAGAAAATATTCAGGCGCTCTTCTTCACATGGAGAGGAGTACAGGTCTGGGTGAAGGTGGCCCCACTCAAGGTGGCCTCAGAGTTCCCATTTGAACAAGTAGACACTTTGGGACCACTGTCAGCACCTGGGGCAGAGTCATCTGCTTGAGGCATTGTGATGGGGTGTGGGGTGAGGGTATCTGGACAAGAACAGGATGAGGCCCTCACTCCCTCAGAGCTTCTTAAATCTATGGAGGGAGACAGATGATGCCGTGTGGGCCAGGAATGACCAGGAAACTTCCTTCGCTCATAGATAGGAGATCCAAGGGGTCTCAGAGATGGGTGACCAACAGGAGGCTGTTGTGAAAGGGTGGTCCAGGCTTGAGAGACATTCTTGGTACAGCACATATAACTGGAGTAGAGTAGAAAGAATTGATGGGCCATGTGGAGAATTTTGACTTTTACCCCAAGTGAGGTGGGAGCAATGAAGATTTCAGAGCACAGAAGGGACATAACCAGATCCAGGTGCTCACAGGCTGTGGGTATGAGAGACTTGGGAGGGGTGGATGAATTGGTCCAGATATGCAAAGAGGTTTGTTCCAGCTTGTTGGCAGTAGAGATGGAGAAAGTGAACAGATGCAGGTCAGGTAGATTCAGCAAATGGGAAATGCAGCATTGAGTTTTGGACTGGATGAGTGGGCTGAAGGAGGAGAAGGCAATGGGGGAGTCTTAGGGAAGGATTGTTTGGAGGGATAAGGGACAGGCTACTACTTCCTTTGCTTATGCTCAAGAGTAGATGGAGACATGAGTCTGGAATTCCAGAGAGAGGAGTAGGGAAGTTTCAACTGGTCTGCAGTCACTGGTGTACAAATAGTGGCTTGCAAGGGACTTGGTGCTGGGCAGTTCATTCCTCTGAAGCCTCTGCTCCCTGAACAAATCCTGAGTTGTTAAAAAAAATGCTGATAGGCAGGACAAGTCCTAAACTTTTTTGAGAGAAGCCACAGGCTCAAGGCACCAGTCTGGTGATTTTCCCTTTTTTCTTTTTAAAAAAGACACTTAAGCTCAGTGGATTGAGCACCAGTCTGTGAACCCAAGTGTCGCTGGTTCGAGTCCCAGCCAGGGCACATAACCAGGTCAATTTTCCAGCCAGGTCCCCAGCTAGGTCCCCAGCTGGAGGCAGGTGAAAGGCAACCACACATTGATGGCTCTCTCCTTCTATTTCTCCCTCCCTTCTTCCCCCCTCTCTAAAAATAATAAAATCATATATATATATATATATATATATATATATATATATATATATATATATTGCATAACCTGGTTATGTGCCCTGGCTGGGAATTGAACCAGCAACCTTTGGGTTTGCAAGCCAGTGCCTATCCACTATGGCACCAGCCAGGGCTTGATATATATATATATATATATATATATATATATATATATATATATTTAATTAATTGCATAAAAAAAGCATTTTAAATATGAAATACATCCATAAGCCAAAATTATACATACAATTTTTTTTCCTGTCATTTAGGCCTTCTCCCCCACTGGTCTCCCTCTCTACACACACTGAAGTAACCACTAACCACTGTTAGGAGCTTCTTGCAAAATGAAAGCAAAGGTGAAATTAGCAAATGTATATCCTCATCTTTTTTTTTTTTTTAAGATTTATTTATTATTTTTAGAGAAAGGGGAAAAGAAAGAGACAGAGAGGGAGAGAGACATCAATGTATGGTATGGCTGCCTTTCACCTGCCTCCAGCTAAGGACCTGGCTGGAAACTTGGCTTGCAACCTGGTTATGTGCCCTGGCTGGGAATCAAACCAACAACCTTTGGGTTCGCAGGCCAGTACCATAGCCACTGTGCCACCAGCCAGGGCTTATACTTGTCCTTTTAAAATGAGCCCTGGCTGGTGGCACAGTGGGTATGGAACTGGCCTGCGAACCCAAAGGTTGCTGGTTTGATTCCCAGCCAGGGCACATAACCAGGTTGCAAGCCATGTCTCCAGCCAGCTCTCCAGCCAGCTCTGTAGTTGGAGGCAGGTGAAAGGCAACCATACATTGATGTTTCTCGCCTTCTCTGCCTCTCTCCCTTCCCCTCTCTGTGAAAAATAATTAATAAAATCTTTTAAAAAAGAAAATTAAAAAAAGAAAATTTCCAATATTATGTGAGCAACATACTGATTTAAAAAACCACACAAATGATAGTATGATATTTACACTGTATGTACAGTGCTCCCTTTCCTTAATAGTAAATTCTATTGATCTTTTCTAGTTGTTTTTTTTTTTGTTTTGTTTTACATTTAAAAACTTTATTGAGTTTAGAGAGAGGAAGGGAGAGAGGAACATTGATTTGTTTTTCCACTTATTTATGCATTCATTGGTTGATTCTAGTATATGCTCTGACTAGGGATTAAATCTGCAACCTTGGCATATGGCACATCACTCTAACCCATGGACGACCTGGCCATGGCCCTCTTTCAACCATTTTTATCTGTGCAGTTCTGTGGCATTAAGTACATTCACAATGGGCAACTATCACAACCACCCATTTATAGACTTTTTCTTGGAAAACTGAAACTCTTTTCCCACTATACACTAACTCTTCAGTTTTACCTCTTCCCACCAGCCCTTGGCAGCTATCCTTCTGTCTCTGTGAATTTGCCTTTTTTGTGTATTTTAGATATAAATGATTCTATACAATGTTCATCCTTTTTGTATCTGGTTTATTTCACTCATAATAATGTTTTTAAGATTCATTCATGTTCTAACATGTGTCAGAATTTCCTTCCTTTTTAAGGCTGAATAATATACCATTGTATGTGTATACCAGATTTTGTTTATCCAATCAGCCATTGATGGACACTTGGGTTGCTTCTATCTTTTGGCTATTGTGAATAATGCTGCAATGAACATGTGCTGCAAGTATCTGAATCTCTGCTTTCAATTCTAGTTTCCTTTTGAAGCATTAGACAGCTGTGCTGTTGGCTGAAGTTAAAATGAGAGCTGACCAGTCTTTTAGTTCCTACTGTGCCACTTACACTGCAAATCTGATATTTATTTCGTAACATCATATAAAATGTGGTTGACTTTTTTTTTTTTTTTTTTTTTAATGCAAACAAGGAGACTGGAGCTGGTTATGAGCCTTACTGGGGTCACCCAACTAGGAAGGTCCAGGGCTGGGAGTTGAATCCCAGTCTGCTGTCACCTGCCAGGCTTTAGTTTTAGCAAATCAATCTTTTCATGATTGGCATTTAGAGTAGGAGCCTTCAAGGCAGAGGAGAGGGTAGAATTTTTAAGGAAGTCCAGAATAGAAGGGGAGGAAATAATTGTAATAGCTTTGTTCACTGAACACTTACAATGTGATGCATTAGGTGCCTGAATTCCTTCATGTTTCATAGCAACCCTGGAGTAGGGTATTAGTGCTCGCCCTATTTTACAACAGGAGAAACTGAGCACTAAGAAATTAATTCACTCAACTGAGGTCTCACCACTAGGAAGTACTGAAGCTGGGATTTGAACCCAGGCTGCTTGGTCCCCTATTCAGCAAAGAGGAAGGTGGGAGGACAGAAGGTAGATCAGGGCTCTAGAGCTGTGGGGTATGTGCGTGGGGAGTAGATGAGACCTGATGGATTACAGTCTCAGACTCAGAACATGGGGAGACTGGAAACACCCAACCACCTAGTTCTATTTTTCTTCCACAGACAAAGAAAACGGCTCTCGAAGGAAATACAGTCACCCTGGATGCTTACTCAGGCTTCGCTGTGACCCCTGAAAACTACGGGCCCCGGAAGAGGCCCAGCTCCACATCATCCTCATCTGAGCCCCCTGAATTCAGTACCTTCCGGGCCTGCTAGAGAGGCTGAAGATAGTGGCCCCTTTCTATGTACTCTGCCTTCCATTCAACTGTCTCACTTGATCTGGCTGGCAATGTGGAGCCTGAGGTCCCTTCAGGTACTTTGGGGGGCTCTGGCTTACTGCATTCTCAGGGAACTGAACAGAAACAAAGGGATGTCTGGCTTTGGGACCCTCCTCACAGAGGACCAGGATTGGAAGAGTGGGAGCAAGCATTGGCTCGGAGGCTGGACAGAAAGCAGGAAGCCTCTCTTTGGATCCTCAGCATTGAAAAGCACCAGGAAAGTAGTTAGGATCCCTTCTGGTCTCCAGCTTGGCCGTAAGAGGTCTGAACTCTCTGCACACCCCTCTGTTTCCCTCATCCCTTGCCACACCTGACTTGGACAGCCCAATTGGGATTTTGGAGCATAGGGTACCCTAGGGTATGTTCTATGTGTCTGCCTTGCTGGTATGCCTAAGTTATTAATTATATAATTATAGCACATGCCGAGCTGATACTATGGCTTCTATGGAGTGTAATCCTTCAAGCCCCAGACTGCTGGGATCCAATCACTGGATGCCTGGTGGGTGGGGGGAATATCCGTCAACTGCATGTAGGCCAAGGATGGTGAACAGGGAACCCATAAGGGTGTGGGGAGGAGTCTCTGGTGAAATCCTGGAGTCATTGGGCACAGGAGATGGAATGATGGGGGAAGGGGGAATAGGAATATTGGGGAGAATGAATAGTAAGTTAGGAAGTTCCAGGAAGGGTGGGACTTGGGGAAGATGGGAAGTGGCCACAAGCTTCTTTGAGTTCCCCCAAAGGGGCTTTGGAGCAGTGAGTGGGAGGAGGGACTTGGAGGGAAGATGAGTGTGTGTGTGTGTGTGTGTGTGTGTGTGTGTGTGTGTGTGAGAGAGAGAGAGAGAGAGAGAGAGAGAGAAGGAGCAAAGGAGCACTTGGACATGTTCTGCAGGACTCACTAGCCAGCCATCACTGGGGGAAAGCAGAATAACTAGGGCCAAGAAGGGCTCCAGAGGGAGAGTCCAAGAATTTTTTGTGGGAGAGGAGCTAGTGAAGGTCCGAGGATGGAGGAGTGCGCTATGAGTTGGGAATGGAGATGATGGGGAAGAGGGAGGGAACGTTTGAACGCCGTGGGTTCCCACAGTGGGCTTGAGGGTGGGGGAGGGGTGCCACCGCTTGTGGGCGTGCCCCACGCCACGGCCCCGCCCCTAACGCGGTTCTCCCAGGAGCCTGACGCCTTGTAAAGTGAGGCCCAGTGGGAGGGAGCAGGGCCGACGAAGGGGCGGGGCCCCAAAGCAGCTGAGCTCCGCCCCTCCGCTGCCACTTCAGAAAGCCAGTTAGGGCCAAGGGGTGGGGCCCAGCTTCAGGGGCGTGTCGCAGCAGTGGGCGTCAGGCCCGCCCCGCCGTTTCTAGGTCTAGGGAGCCCCGGTACAAAGTACGGTCGCTTGCGCGGGGCGGGACCCGGGGGCGTGTCTGTGCGGCCGAGCACCGCGCATTGACGCTCTCCTACCAGCCTCCACTTGGGCACCTGAACTTGCACCGCCTCACCAAGTCCGGCCGTTTGAAGGCGGGACTCCGGTTCGGGGGCGTGTCCGCAGAGCCGAGCACCGCCCCTTGACGCACGCTCCCGCCCCCGCCGTTCCTGGGCCACTGATCACCTCACAAAGCAGCGACGGTTCGCGCTGGGCGGGGCCGGGGCGGGGCCGACCCCATCCCCGGTTTGTCGCGTGCTGGTTGTGCTGTCTCCCCCGCCTAGGGCCGCCGGCAGGGGGCACTGTGCCACGGGTTCGGGCCGTCGGCCGAGGCAGCGAGGCGGCGCGTGGCCCGCAGGCGGCGCTGCCCGGCTCGGCCTCGGTCTTGGCCTGCGCGGCGGCGGCGGCGGCGACGGCGGCGGCGGCGGCGGCAGCGGCGGCGGCCTGGGCCCGGGCGGCGGCGGCGGCTGTGGTGGGGCCTGGAGCCGGATCTAAAATGGCAGCGGCGGCGGCGGCGGCGGCGGGGCCGGGCGCGGGCGTTGTAGGGGTGGCGGGCCCGGGCGTCGCGGGGCCCTGCGCGGCCGTGTCGGTGTTCTCCGGCGCCCGCCTCCTCACCATTGGCGATGCGAACGGCGAGATCCAGCGGCACGCGGAGCAGCAGGCTCTGCGCCTCGAGGTGCGCGCCGGCCCGGACGCGGCAGGCATCGCCCTCTACAGCCGTGAGTGCAGGGTCCCGGGTCCCGGCCGACAGCCGGGCGGCGCCTGGGGACTGCGCACGAGGCGGGCCCGGCGGGTGGCCAGGGGCGGGAGGGACGAGGCGGTGGTGGGTGAGGGTCTCGGCGTCCAGAGGGTTAGGGGCCACAAGCCCTGGGGGCCTGGCGGAAGGTACGTGGGGTAGAGCCGAGGCAGCCGACTACGAGCAGCCCCGAGTGAGGGGTGTGTAGGAGCAGCATCAAGGGGTAGAGACAGAAAAGAGGGCGTGCGTGGCGGTCAGAGGTGAGGTGCCCAGTGTACGGAGGGAAGCGGGAAATGGGGGATTGAGGGCCCGGAGATTGGGAGGGGGTGGGCAGGAAGTGGGGGGCCGAGGGTGGAAGGCGAATTCGGACGACGTCGGGGATGTGGGGGCTGGGTGAGAGAGAAAGGGGGTTTGAGCGTGGGAGAGGTGGGGAGTCTCGCGGTCGGGTGTGGTAGCCGTGGCGGGGGTTGGGGAGCGTTGCGGGCTGCTAAGCCGTGCACCCCCTGGACTGCTAAGAACAGTTGGAAAGTGGTGCCCAGTGTGGTGCGGCTTGTAGGACCGGTTCCACCCATCTGGAGGGCTTGATGTTGGGACCCCTCCCTCCGTGGGAAACTCGTAGATCAGGGCCGCGTGGGGCCCCTGTGCGGGCGGTGTGAGCCCCTGGATGTGCTTCTGGTGATAATGTGGCCCGGCAGGGCCCCTTCTTGATGCCTGGCTTGGGAGAGGTAACCAGCCTTCTCTGTCCTTTTAGGGGATGTGAGAAGCTGGGTGCGTTTTCAGGAGCTAGTTTCAAAAGGGACATTTCAGTGGGAAAAAAGAATTACAAATGTGTTTGTCAGAGACCCCGAGTCTTTGTAGTTAATCTTTTTTCTTTCTCTTGTTACTCTTTCTTATCTCTTCTCTCCTGTTCTGGATTCCTCCTTCAAATTTTGCAATTCTGTTTCCTTTAGCGTTGGGTCTCAGGGTTTCTCTGGGAGCCACTCAGAAGTCTCTTACTGGCTTCGGCCAGTGTGCTTTTTAATTTTTTTTAAATCATTTTGGTTACAGGGTGTGAAGAGCAGCTGGTTCATACAGGGTTTTCACTGTGCCTTGACTTGGAAAACTCAAACTTAGGAAAGCTGTGTCTATTTCCCAGTGTCCCACCTCACTTGGCCAGGGTAGACCTAGGTCTTGGACCAGATGAGAAGGAGAAGGGTATCCTAGGTGGGCATCAGAGCCCAGGACAGACACTTGAGATTCATTTTACTCTCAGCAGTAAAATGAATCATAAACAAGGCCCTTCCTTATGCAAGCATTAATGGGGAATAGAGTGAACTAGGGTAGAGTTTTTAAACTAGGGTCTCAAAGGCTGACCCACGGAGGAGTTCCAGGGGAGTTGGTTTTTCTTTTATAAATAAACTTATTTTGATTTTAAAACAGTTTGAGGTTTATAGGATTATTAGGAAGACAGTACAGAGTATTTCCATATACTCCATACCCATTTTCCCCTATTAGCATTTTTGTCCAGGAGAAATTTTACTTTTGTGTTTTTGTTGATAATTTTGAATTGTAATGAGCTATGAAGATAATATTTTTCTTTTCAAGGTAATTTATAACTGAATCATTTGTAAAGAGGAGAAAGTCCATGTTTCTCAAACTGAGATCCTTAGTCTGGGATGATACAGTCTTACAAGTCTGAAAGATTTTTTTCCCCTTTATGTTCATATGATATTGGTGTGGGGTTGAGAGCAGTGGTTCTGGAGTCAGCTGAATTGGCTTGCATTAGTTTTCCAGGGCTGCCATAACAAACTTGGTGACTTAAAACAACAGGAATGTATTCTCGTATAGTTCCTGGCCCCAAATCCAAAATCAAAGTGTCAGCAGGGTCACATTCCCTCTGGAGGCTCCTTTCATGCTTCATCCAGCTTCCTTGGCTCCAGGTATTCTTTGGTTTATAGAAACAGAACTCCATCTGTGCCTTGATCTTCACACAGCTTCTCCCCTGTCTCTGTGTCTTTATCTGTAAGGATACTCACCTTTGGATTTTGGGCCTGCCCTACATCCAGGATGATCTTTAATTACATCTGCAAAAACCCTTTTTACAAATAAGGTCATCCTCATAGGTTCTGAGGGTTAGGGGTTGGACACTTATTTATTTTTTTGGTCCACTACGTAGGCTAGGCTGGTGCCTTGCCAGTAGCTGTGTGTCTTTGTTACTCAGTTTCCTCTTTGGTAGAATGGGGTGGTGATAGGACTATGTAGCACAGCATGTTTCCTTAATGAATGAACAGTTCTTTGAAGGTAGCACCTGCTGCTGTATCTGGGTGGCAATGGCCTCGAGGTTGGCTGGGTTACTGCTCAGGGTGAGGCAGCACTGGTTCCTTCTCAGGCCTGGAGAGTGTGGATACACAGGGACAGATTGCTATGAAGGGTGTTAGGGAGTGCAAAGTCCCAGGGCTGTGATGTGGGCTGCATGCTGTTCCTGGAGCTGAATGCAGGTCTGCTGGGTGTGGAGTGCTGGCTGACAGACCCCATGAAAAAGGCAGAGGTGGTCCTGCCACTGAGGGGATATACAGGCGTGTGGCAGCTGTGTGGGTGGAAGGGGTGGGATATGGAACTGGGGGGTGAACCAGGTTGTTAGCACCTTTAGGCCTTCTCTTGGAATGAACTTCTTTTTCTGGTCTCAGCAGTTTCTCACCTGGATCCTTCTAGAACCTAATGCTTTGGCTAGGTAAGAAAGTGAAGGATCCCATTTTTCTCACCTGTCCCTAATGAGGTGGCATCTGGTGAGCTGTTTCTGCTTCTAGATTGCCCCCAGGATCTGAATCTGTGTTTGTGTGGGACAAGGGATTGGACGGGAAACCTGCATGAATCTTCCAGTGCCTCACATGTGGAATTTGAGCTGGAGCTATCTTTGGATGTTGTGAGGGTTCTGAATGTGAGGTCTGACTGATGTGGTCTTAAACTAGCCCTTTCACCTCCCTGACCTATTTCCTGACCTGTAGCAACACTCATCTGCACACAACCTCGGTTTCCTCTGGAAACTTTGGTGAAGTGGATTGTGAGGAGGTGAAGCAAGGTGTCTGGCAATAAATAGTCAATATTTCTATAGATTTTATTGACTGTGATGTTATTAGTGTAGAGTAGTGAAGGACTGGGTTTTCTGGGAGAGATCCCCTTATGCTGCAGGGCTGTTCAGATGTCTCACACTTTCTGTAGATGGGATAGGGACTCCTGGGCCGCAACCTCTGCCTGAGGTGGCTGTTCTGGGAGTTGGGTGTGGGTAGCAAGATAAACAGTTATGTTTCTTGATGTTTGTACCCTCCATGTGGGAACAATGATAGCTGCATGAAGCCCTGTCCTAGTCACCCTTCCTTCATGCCAGTTAAAGTAACTCTCCACATCTCTCCTTGCCACTTCAAGCCACCCTGGCTTATATCCATGGCTTTGGCTAAATGGCAGCTACCAAAACCAGGCCATCTTCCCTGGGCAGAGGTGTAGCCTTCTTGGGCTTGAGGAAGCTTTGGCACAGCCTCTGGAGTTCTTGGATATGGGCTGCCCTCCCCTTGGAAGGAGGCAGCTTCTTGAGGAAACGCAGGGTGGGATGGAGAGCAGAACAAATTCTCAGTTCCTCAGCCCCATGGCAGCCTTTCTGGAGATGACTGTGTCATTTTTCTTTCTTGGTCAGCACAAGTCAATTTGGCTGGCTGGCTGGCTGAACTCTCCCCGCCTCTTTGGCCAGAAAGAGATATATAGCACAACTGGCTCAAACAGAGGCTGAATTTCAGTTTGTGAGGGTCATGCTAGGTGTGGAAACCCCAGAGAAAAACCCTCTGTTCAAACACCCCTTGGAAGTTCCTTCAATCATACTCCTGATACCCGCCCCCCCCCCCCCACACACCCACAAAGCTGTGGGAGGGGGAGAGGGCACAGAAGAGTTTGGCATATGTGTCTAGCCTTTAGAACATTCAGAGTTATGCTATGGTGACAAGCAAGTAAAGCTGGAAGGGCATTTACATTTCACTGGTGCCTGCAAGTTGCTATTGGCTGCTGTTCTTTATTGAGCATTTATGTGTACCAAACTACATAAACGTAAACCTCTGTTGACAGAGTCAAGTGTTTGATCTTGGGGGAAGCTGGGGAAAGGATGGTATATATTAGGGCATATGGGCAAACTGCAGCTTGTGGGCCAAGTTGGACCTGTGGCTTATTTTTAAAAGATTTTATTTATTTATTTTTAGAGGAGAAGGGAGGGAGAAAGAGTGGGAGAGAAAGATGAATGTGTGGTTGCCTTTGGCACACCCCTAACTGGGGACCCAGCCCACAACCCAGGCATGTGCCCTGACTGGGAATCAAACCAGCAACTGTTTGGTTTGGTGCTCAACCCACCGAGCCACACTAGCCAGGGCATATTTTTATATAGTCAGAGTTAGGGGATGTTTGTACATTTTTTGAAAGGTGGATTAAATTTAAAAAAACCCGAAGAATATTCAACCAAGATCATCATGTGCAAAACCTAAAATATTTATTTTCTGGCTCTTGACAGAAAAGCTTGTGGACTCCTGGGCAGGAGGAGAGGCACTCAGTTGGGGATGCCAGATCTGTCATAGCTTTAAAAGAAATGGAAAAGCCTTGCATTGTGCCTGTTTGTTTTGATTATGAAGTATCCTGATTGCCTAGGCCACATAGAGTACACTTTCTGGACTGTTGGCCCAGCAGGTGTGACCCTTGCTTTGTAATACCACTGGTCCTTCACAGAGTCCAGTGAGGTCAAGGACAGATTCCCATTGTATTGGTGGAAAACAGGTAAAAAGGCTTGACCAAGTAATAGCAGGAAGCAGAGATGGCTTTGGAGTTCAGGGCTATTGAACCTGTTACCTTTTTTTTTTTTTTTAAGATTTTATTTGTTATTTTTAGGGAGAGGGAAAGGGAGAGAGGCAGAGAGGGAGCGAGACATCAATGTATGGTTGCCTTTCACTTGCCTCCAGCTACAGACCTGGCTGGAGACCTGGCATGCAACCTGGTTATGTGCCCTGGCTGGGAATTGAACCAGTGACCTTTGGGTTCACAGGCCGGCTCCTTATCCACTGTGCCGCCAGGCAGGGCTCAACCTTTTGTCTTAATGCAGAGTGGTTCAGTGAAAAAAGGTGATCAGGATCCAATTTGTGCATAACACAGACCCAAAGCAGCAGTGGCTTAAACCAGATGGCATTTTATTTCTCATTCTCTTCATGCTAAAGTCTGGAGATTGGCAGACTAGGACTGGTGTGGATCCTTTACTTGGGGAACTCCTTGGACCCAGGTCCTTTCTGGAGTGAGATCTTGTCATCACGATCAATGTGATAGCTGGAGTCCACCCTGATTTCTAGGCAGCAGGATGGAAAAAGCACAAAGGATGCCAAGGGGCCAATCCAGGTGTCTATTAAGGGAGGTTCCCACAAATCAATGTTTCTCTCCCTCCCTCTCTCCCTCCCTCCCTCCCTCCCTCCCTCCCTCCCTCCCTCCCTCTCTCTCTCTCTCTCTCTGTTATCAATAAATAAAGTTTGTATTTTTTATTTTTTTAAGGGATATTCTCATAGGCTGGCTAAAGGGATCTCTGCTTTCAGCCCATTAGTTAGAATGTGGCCATATGGCCACCACTAGCTGCAAGGGAGGCTGGGAAATGTAGTCTTAGAAAAGGGAGAACAAACACTGAGAGACAGTTTGCCTTGGCAGCAGTGGCAGGATTTGGATGTAGCCAGAGTGTGGGAAGGACTTTGAGAGGTACTCCAGCAGTGTGGAGTGGAGCAAAGGGGTCCCTCTGGGGAATGGTGCAGCTAAAGGGAAGGAAGCAAAGTTGGGCCCAAGTCATGTTTTACAAGTGATGATGTTTTCCTCTAAGTGGTCAGGAGCTGTGTACCATTTTTCACAGGGGACTAACATGCTAAAAATGGTATTTCTGAAGATTACTTTGCTAACAGGTTATGGTATAGATGGGAACAGGCAGAGAGAAGCCTATGCAAGCTTCCAGACTAAGAAACCCAAAAGGAATGTAACATCTTAGCCTACCCTAGAAGTGTGTCAGAGGTCTAGAAGTTGTGTTAAGGAACAAAAGGTGAATTCTGCTGAGGGCATTGGGAACAAGGGGCAGAGGTCATGACCATTAGTCATGGATTGTGAGTGACTTGCCTGCCGAATTTGCTTGGCTGTAGGGTTAAAATAAAAGTATAGGCCCTGGCTGGTGGCTCAGTGGATAAGGCGCCCAGCCTGCAAACCCAAAGGTCACTGGTTCAATTCCCAGCCAGGGCACATAACCAGGTTGCAAGCCACGTCTCCAGCCAGGGTAGCTGGAGGCAGGTGAAAAGCAGCCATACATTGATTTAAATAAATAAATAAAATAAAAGTATACACCCAATATTTTAAAAATTGGGTTTCTTCACATCAAAATCTGACTTGGTACTTCTGAAAAATCAGAAAGCCTGGCAACCTCAGGCATACATGCCCTGCAAGTAGGTAGGTAGCAGTGCCACCTTCGGAAGAAGCATGCCACCCCTGTTGGCTAGAATCTCCTCCCTGCTTGCCACTATCCCAACATAGGCCTCACGCCACTAGCCATCTGTCCTTTCACTTGCAGTGGTTTGTTTCTTAAAATAGAGAAGCATTGGTCTGAACCCAGGCCTCCATCGGCTGTGGGAAAACATCTCTTTCCCTTAGCCTGAGACCTCCTTTTGGCCCCCAGACCCTCTCTCTAGGCAGCTGAGTTTTATCCCTGTGCAGGTGAAGGTTGTCACAGCAAGTCCTAACCTGGCCTAGCCCTCTACCCTGCATCCTCTTCAGGCCCACAGTCCTTCCCTGGCAATTTGGAATTCTAGGACTGAAAACCTAACCTGCCATTCTTTTGACAGCAAAATCTAATCAGACCTGAATTCTTACCATCTGGGCTATTTTATTACCTCTATGTATCCAATTTAGTGTGACTAATCACATATTTCCCTGTAAACATGCTTGGTTACAGATATTGCCCATACTCTGCCTGGGACAATCTATGTATATCATCTGTACCTTGTTACTTACATCAAACTAAAAAGTTTATACAGGCATACCTCATTTAATTGCACTTTGCTTTATTGCACTTTTTCCTTTATTTTTTAATTAATCTTAGGGGAGGGAACACATTGATTTGTTGTTCCACTGATCCATTCATGCACCGTGACTAGGAATTGAACCCACAACCTTGGCATATTGGGATGATATTCCAACCAACTGAGCCAACAGCCAGGGCAGGTGCTATGTTTTTTACAAATTGAAGGCAGGACCCTCCATCAGCAAAAAGATTACGATTTGCTTTATTGTGATGCTTGCTTTAATATGGTCGTCTGGAACCGAACCTACAGTATCTCCAGAGTCTGCCTGTAATCTGAAACATACTTGGCCTACATGTTTCAGACAAGGGGCTGAGAGCCTGGCACCATACCTGTTGTTGGGGTTGTTGGGATCTGTATGTGAGATCACAGGAAGAAAGTGGATGGTACCATGGATGTCACCTGGCAAGCAAGCAAGAGGGCATTATTCTGTACATAGGAGTCTGGATATAATGGTCGTGCAGGCCCTTTCAGTGGAAGGAGTATGGCATGAACTCATGATGATTCTTAGGTGCCAGGCTTTGGACCAGGTCAGCTTTAGCAGAATGGAAGAGGCTCAGGAAACGTTGCCACAGGTGTGTTTCCTTTCCCCAGCAAGTCTGCTCTGTCTGGGATCTGCCTACTATCCAGGGAGGCAGTGAGTTAAGTTTGTTAGGACATCTGTCAAGATGCGCATTCCAGAGAGGGTGGCTTGGAGGGCTAGACCGGGCTGCTCCCAGTAGAGAGTAGAGGCCAGCAGAGCTGAGTTCCTTTTTTTTTTTTTGTTTAAGATTGTATCTGGCTGATGGCTCAGCGGATAAGGCTCTGGGCTGTGAACCTGAGGGTCGGTTGCTGGTTCGATTCCCAGCCAGGGCACATAACCAGATTGCAAGCCAGTTCTCCAGCCAGGTCCGTGGCTAGAGGTGGGTGAAAGGCAAACAACCATACATTGATGATGTTTCTCTCCTTCTCTGCCTCTCTCCCTTCCCCTCTCTCTGGAAATAATAATAAATAAAATCTTTATAAAAAAATATTTTATTTATTATTTTTAGAGAGAGGGGAAGGGAGGAGGAAGAAAGGAAGAGAAACATTAATTATGATTGCCTTTCACCTGCCTCCAGCTGGGGACCAGGCTCAAAACCTGGCTTGCAACCTGGATGTGTGCCCTGACTGGGAATCAAATCCGCAACACTTGGGATTTGCAGACTGGTGCTCAGTCCACTGAGCCACACCAGCCAAGGCAGAGCTGGGTCTCTTAACCCAAAGTCTGTGGATGGCTCCTGTGGTGGTGGTGGTGGGGTCCCATGATTCCCTGAAATTGTATCACTTTTGCTTAAGGGTTGAGGGCTAAGAGTCAGTGGCTGTGACCTCAGATGAGTCTCCTTGAATGTAGAAAAGGTGTAACAGTGGCACCTCTGTGAAGGACACACATGTAAATGCTTCATTCCGTATGCGTCTGGTAAACTGTGGTCTTAGTGTTATTATTGGTTCTTTGCGTTTGGTGGTATAGAGAGGTTCCCTGTCTTACGATCCCTGTCAGAGGGATCTGTGACTGGAGAAAGGCTGACTGACAGTAACTGCAGGACAGTACCAGATTGGGAAGTGATGTGGATGCCCCTGGCTTGTAAGGGGTGGGTGTGTCAAGTGGGAGAGACATGGGAACTATGTCTGCCAGGTCTAGGGGAGCAGCTTTGAATAAGCAGGATGGAGAGGTTAGCAGTGTCACCTGCTGCCAAGAGGTCAAAACAAGAGACAAGGGGAGGTCACCAGATTTCCGGTCAAGAGGACAGCACCCTTGAAGGGCTAGAGTCTGGGGAGGGAACCCAGCCAGGTGGCCCATGGGTGGGGTGCTGAACTCAACCAGGATGACAAGGCCCCCCAACAGTTCTTTGAAGATGAGGAGACGGGCCTTTCATTCCTTCAACCAGAAATATGTATGGAGAGTGGTCTTGCTGTCTTTTTATTGTGTTAGTTAGCACTTCTGTAACAGCAAAATTTTACTAAGGATCTGCTGTGTTGCCAGCTACTGTTTTAGGAGCTGGGAATACAGTGACATCTAAGGTAAGCACATGGTCCCACATTTTTGAGTCTGGGGGTATTGTGTGACAGTCAACAATCACCTGGAACATGCAGAAAAATAATTGGCAGAAAAATAACAGAAACTGAGGTTCAGGCATGCTGGAGGAGAGGCTGGTTCAAGGGAGAGGAGATTTGGTCAGGAGGTTGGGGGACCTGCTCAGGATGGGGCATTAAAGCTGCCAGGGGAAGAGCAGGTGGAGGCTGGGGCTGAGTTCTGACCCCATGTCTCATTATCTGTATTCTCTTTCTGTGTGCCTCAGTTTCCTCTGCTGTTAAATGAGGGTCTTTTTATTTTTTTTAATTATTTTAAAATATTTTATTTATTTTTAGAGGGGAAGGGAAGGAGAAAGAGAGGGAGGGACACATCAATGTTCTAGAGAAACAACGATTGGTTACCTCTCGCATTCGGGAAAATGTTCCACAACCCAGGCATGTGCCCTGACTGGGAATTGAACCATCAACCTTTTGCTTTGCAGGGTGATGTCCAAGCAACTGAGCCACACCGGCCAGAGCTATTGATAGCATCCACCTTGAAGGATTATTGTGAGTTGTGAGCTATCAGGAGTAAAAGTGCTTAAAATAGTGCTTGTTCCCTGGAAGCTGGAAAGACCTCTGGGAATGAGCCTGTGGGCCCTGTGTGGCTGAGAGCAGCTAGCAGCCAGTGTGGCGGGAGCAAGGCATGCAGGGGGAGGGGTGGGTCCCAGCAAAGCGTTTATTTCAAGAGTGTTAGAGAGGAAAGTGACCCCTATGGCTGTGTCTGGGTTAGCCCAGTTCCGTTCCCTACCTTTTCCTAGCTGGGTGATCCTGAGTGAGTCTCAGTATCCCGAATCTCAGCTTCCTTGTTGGTGGGGAGGTCTCACTGAGGGGTTGAGCTGGTAGCAGGTGATCTTGGCAAGGATGGATATCTGTGCCTGGACTATAGGCACAGCCCTGTTGGCACAAGTCAGACATGTGCTCCCTCCCTAGCACACTCCTCTTCTTGGGAAGCAGAGAGAAGGCAGAGGAGGAACCCCATCCCCCATTCTAGGGGAAGTAGCCAGGGGCCCAGTGTGAAGAGAATGGCAGCTGAGGAGCTATATGTAGGGGCAGGAGGCTGTTGGCCAGAGAGAGAATTGAGGTAGGAAGAAGGGAACTCAGGGACAGGGAGGCAGTAGCTCTGCTGGGCTATCAGCCTGCTCTCAGAGCAGCTGGGGTCTGCATTGTCCCTGGGTCAGTCCTGATCCTCTCTTGAACTCCTGTCTTTCCCCTCCTTTGTATTCTTTGGCTGAATCATTCTCCCTTCTCCCTCCTGGACTGCTGCAGCCCTCTCTGGGTCAGAACTGCTGGAGGTCGTGATTAGCGAAGGCTGGGGAGCCTAACCTTGGTTTGACCTTGTGACCCTGACCAAGTGACCTAGTCCAGGCAATTTCCTTCCTGGAAAATAGAAAGTAGTTTCAAGGGCTGGCATTAGCCAGCACACAGCAGATGAATAACATGGTGTAATACATATTATATATATCTCCTTAGCCTGCTGTGTGGCCTGGAAGAGAAGATGTGTCACAGGTGTTAGGGTGATCATTAAACCCCGAGAAAGGTGGAGCTGGGCAGGTAGCAAAGAAGTGGGCTTTCCTTGTCAGGAATGACCCAGGAGGGAGCTCATCCATTTGTGCTGTCGCTTTCCAATCAGCACTTTGAGGACTTGTTTGGGAAGCTTCAGGATTTGGGCCTCAGGGATAGTGCAGAGCAGGGCCATGGGTACCTTCACATCTGCCCAGGAAAACCATGGCACCTGCCCTGATGCTTGTTTCGCTGTCCAGCTTTGACTTTCTGATTAGGAATCTAGAGTCCCTGACTTCCTCTACCCCGACTCCCTTTGTTCCCCCGAAACAAATCATGTGAAGGAAATTGAGACCAGGCTCCACCCAAGCCTTTAGGAGTTGGATATGGAGACTCCATGGCCCTTGTGTGTCTTCTCTGGTTGATTGTTCTTTTGATTACTTATTTGTTTAATCAACACACAGATGCCCAGGCCTTAGGTGTCCTGTTCAGTGCATTCAACAATTGTGTACACCATATAACCACCCCCAAAGCCAGACCTACTGTAGAATTTATCTGTCAGCTTCTGGGTAGTTTTTATTTGGTCAGGTGCTTCCAGGCAGAACATTCTTGAAAACAGGTCCATACTGGTTGGAGGGATGGGGGCTCTATCTCCTCCCTACCCTCACTCCTTACACAGACAGAGGAGAACCTTGTATTCCCTGTTTTTGTCTGTTTCTGTCAAGCGTTTCATCACCAACTGCTTTGGCAAGAGTGGGTCTGGGCTGATTTTCTTTTAGATTGTTGGTGGATTTGCTCCCCAGCTAATTGTGGCTGGGATTCATTTTTGCTGGAAGTGTTACACAATGTCAGAGGGGAATGGTTTTATGGATGGAAATCTGCTTGACAACCAGGCATCTAAGGGGTTCTTGGCAAGGAAAGGACCCTGGCAGATCAGTGCCTTAGTGAAAAAGAGATGCTCTTGTGACTCCCTGCAGGGGGCATGGGAATCAATAATCAAAGACAGATTGGGGGACCTCTTGCAGACCAAAGAGGGATATTCCAGAGAACTTAAATTCTTTCTTGAGCTGGAGAGGAGGCAAAGGCAGATTGGAGCTTCCAGGCTTCTCTTACGTGCCTTGGGGGCCCCTTCCCAGAGCCTGGCCTCTGACTCCCCTCATACCCCACCCCTGGGCCCTGCTAATGGGTACCTCCAGGCCCTAACTATGACCAGTGTTTACTGAACCAGAACCTGTGGCAGGCACTTTATGTTTGACTTGCTAAACCATGGGACAGCCCCAAAGGGTGCTGTTTGCTGTGTGCTATTGGCACAAAGCGAGTTGTGTGAGACCAGATCATTGTCTTCCTCACACCATGGACGCACTGTGGGGAGCCACAATAGCCACAGCTCCTACTCCTGTTCTGTAAACAAGGCACTGTGTAGTGGGCAGTCGAGTCAGGATACCAACCCAAGTGGACTCAGTGGTATCCATCAACCCTGTTGCCTATTGGGCGCTGGTGAGGCATCCGGGCCATACCAGGAGATTCAGCTGGCACCTGACATGGAGGAGGCACCCAGTTACCCCTTCTTGTCATTGTCCGATGTCAGGCCACTGGCCCCATGTACTCTTCTGGAGCCCAAAGCCAGTTTTTCTTTATTCCTCCCTACTTGCCAAGTCCCATATGGTGTTCCCTGTAGCCTGTACCACATCTGGAGTCACATCTGGCGAGGTGGGTGGGTGGGGCCCTCCTAACCTAAACATCCTGTTCTCTAAGCCTCTGGTGGAGCCATTTGGACCTCTGGAGTCCTAGGAGCCTGGCAGAGGCCTTTCTCCCAGCAGTGTGGCCTCAGGATATCCTGTTTCACCTCTGGGACAGTGCTTAAAACCTTCCTTTCAAGGTGGACCTTGGTGGGGGACTCTAGTCAGCTCAGTCCTGGGCTGTAGTTTCCTCCATCATTCATTCCCTATGAGGCTGTTACTGCCCTGTCCACTAGTCTCTTCCACTTTGGTCTCTCTAGAGCCACACTGAGCTGTATGTTGAGGCCCCTTAGCTGTCCAGAGACCCCTTTCTGGGAGCCACATTATCGATCCTCAGACCCCTGACTGGCTTAACGTCCTTCCAATGCTCTATTCTTGTAGCATTGGGAGCCAGATTGTGGAATGTACCAATCGACTAAAGGGCCCGTCCCTTTGCACAGCCCTGGGGTCTTGACACTTGTTATGTCAATCTGGGTTTCCAGGCCTTCCTAAGTATCTCCTCTGCCAAGGACCTCTCCTGCTTGCCTCAGTCCTTGCAGAGCACTGCCTGCTCAGCTCTTGCTGTGTGTTGCAGGTGCTGGCAACCCTCAGTGATCCTGCACAGACATAGGAGGAAGGCTCTACCTCCCGCCTTCCTGTAGTGGTGGCTCAGGCAGGGAGCCGGCACCTGTCAGTCATGGTTGCCCAGCCTGGCTTGGCTCTGTCTGAGTCCAGAGCTTAGTCCTTCACAGCTTCCTGGGCCCAGATCTCCTCAGAAAGGCTAGGATGTGGTCTTACATAAGCTGCTGGGGCCCCAGGCTGAGCCACTCCCAACTTGCCATTGCTGCATGCCTCAGTTTCCCCACTTAAAAATGAGTTAAATGTACCCTGGTAGGTGGTTGGGAGCACTTAACTGATGCACTGTGTGGCACTAGGTGTGTGCTTGGTATTGCATAAATCACAGCTTTGAAGTCATAGCTGGAGAAGAGAGGCCAGGTAAATGAAGGAGGCTGGTGACCCAGCTTCTGGAGCAGCAAGGGGCTAGGGTGGCCTGTTTGTTTCCTTGCTCACCCTCCACCCCTTCATAATTATTCACTAAGCCCGTTTGCTTTCAGGGGCTGAGGAACGGGTGCACATCTGCTGTCCTTTTTGTAGCTCACAAAGCCTGGCTGCGGCTGATTAGCATGGATGGGGAGATATCTGCATGTAATAGCTCCCGCCCAATTGGTGCCCTAGGATTCTTTTCAGAAAAGCCAGGCCCTTTCTTTGTCTGGTCCTCCTCTGCTTGGGTTTGCCCTTCTGCACACTTCACAATTAGACTCCTTTTCGGGCCCATCAAGATCAGGCATGCAGGGCCTGAAGCCTTCAATCTCTGAAGACAGAGCTGGCCTTTCCTGGAGAATTCCTGCTGAGTGTCCCCTGTCAGGCCTCTGACCTCTCTAAGCCATCACTGATTTATGAGGTTTCATTGTCCCTAGTGCTGGGTCCTTTCTCAAGCTTGTGGTCAGTCCATGGGCCTGCGCGCATGACCCTGCCTGCCATTTCTCAGAATGTCACCCCCATGAGCAGCTCCAGCAGTTTTCTGATTTCAGCGGAGAGGTCTGTGGCCTGAGTAGTACTGGGGCTGCAAGAGCCTTACCTTCCCCACATGACAACAGGAAACCTCTGGGTTGGGGGGGTTGCTGCTCCCAGATGGCTGCCTCTCTAACCAGGATCCTGTTCCATCCTCAGTCCTGCTCATGCCCTACCCAGAGTCCTGTCATCCCTTGCCACTGGATGACTTTGAAAGTGATTAGCCCTTATGGGAGACTTGTATGATTAGCCCTTATGGGAGACTTGTATACTCACAACCCCTCTTGGAGTAGATTTAACTGTTTGACTTTTCCAGTTGCCTATAAATCGCCAACTCTGGATTCAGAGTGAGCCTTTTTGGGCTAGCAGAAGTGGCTGTGTAAAGTTACCACCAGATTTTTTAAAAAGATTTTATTATTTTTTAAAAGATGTTTATTATTAGAGAGGAAGGGAGAGAGGAAGAGAAACATCAATGTGTGGTTGCCTTTCACCTGCCTCCAGCTGCAGACTGGCTGGAGACCTGGCTTGCAACCTGGTTATGTGCCCCAGCTGGGAACCGAACCAGCGACCTTTGGGTTTCGTAGGCTGGCACCTTATACATTGTGTCACCAGCCAGGATCCTATTTAGTTATTTTTAGAGCGGGAAAGGGAGGGAGAAGGAAAGAGAGCGGGAAAAGGGAGGGAGAAGGAAAGAGAAACATCAGTGTGTGGTTGCCTCTCCTGTGCCTTCAACTGGTTCACAACCCAGGTATGTGCCCTGACTGGGAATCAACCCGTGACCCTTTGGTTCACAGGCCTGTGCTCAATCCACTGAGCCACACCAGCCAGGGCTTGCAAGATACTTTGAAAAGGAATGAAGGATATGGCACTGTGTTCTTCCAACCCTACCCTGAGAAATGAAACGTGGATAGAAAGCAGGGATGTCCTCTATCTTGTCTCTTCTCAGGGAGGTAATTTCATGTTCCCCCAATTTTGGGGTTTAGCCTTCACCAGGGGCCATTTTGATATGGCCTAAAGACCCAACCTAAATGAAGATATGCTCAAGTACCCTGTGAGGCTGGTTCCTCTCTCAGTTGCAGCCTAGCCTGTTCTGGGTATAGCATGGCCTTATGTCCAGAAATCTCTCTAGGTCTCTTCCTTTCTACTATTTGCCACTGTCCTTAGGGACATGGGAGCCAGGAACACTTGCTGTGTGCCTTTGGGTCTTGGGCTTGTCACAGGGTGTGTTAATCCTTTGATAACATTGAGCAATGCATTATTATTTTTCTAGACATGAAATCTAAGAATTTGGTGAGGTCCTCCCTGCTAACTGTTCAGAACCAGGGTTCTGACAACTACCTTGTCATGTGGCCTCCCTGACAGGAGAAGAAGGGCTTTCCTAGATGACAGCTGCCTAGAATGCAGGCTTGCCTGCCCCAGGCTTAAAGAAACCTGAGCCTCTAGTGGCCCAAGGTGCTCAGACCTGGCCAGCCTGCTGCTGGTCCTCCATCACACTCACTTAAGGGGAATGGGGAGGGATGGGTGCAGGCCTGCTCTGAGGAAGACTGGCTGGAGGCTGAGGCACTGGTGTGCTCCATCCTCCAGCCCTAGTAGGACCCTTTGGTCATAGGGCCTGAGGCTGCAGAGGGCAAGGCTCAGGACTTGTTCCCACTACCCTTCCCTGTCTAGGAGGGTTGAGGGATGCAATACACTTAATGAGACCTGCTTACTTTGGGGAGGACCCAAGCAGTGTAATCATTGCCTTTTGTCTGGTTGTCTGCTGTGTATAGGGTAAAAATTCTAGCCACTCAGGAGGGTATAAAATGAAAAGTCTTTCTTTTCCTCCCTCTGGATCTTGGCCTGTCCCCACATCTGGTCTCATGATGTGACCTTCCCACATTTGTTTTCCAGGCACGTGTACATAAATCTCTCCCCAGGACCCCCACTGTGCTTAAAATTACGAAGTTTCAGTAATGGGGAGAGGAGGATGACCATGAAAAGTGTGTCTCTCTTCCAGAGGCTACCAGAGATATTTCATTGTGTTTCTTTCTAGACAAGTCCCAGGCTTGCAGTGCACCTGATCCCACCTTCCCCCCCTCTCAGTTTTTACACCCACGGCATATATATTTTACACTGTTCTGTGCTTAATAGTGTGACTTGGTTATCTTAATGTGGCATTGTCTACAGATTGAAATCTATGTTTTCATTGGTTGCAATGCAGCTTCATTCACTTGTTTAGGTATTTAGATTTTCTGCTGCTATGAACAGTCTAGATCTAGGTAGATCCTGGCTGACATTTATAAGTAGAGCTATCTGATAAAGCACAGGGATTGCTGGGTCTGGGACCCAGAGATGCCCAGATTTCCCTGGGAAATTTCCTTGGAAACAGGTATATGAGGCCTACCTGGAGAGTCCAGGGTGAGAGAAATATGCTCATCCAGTCTATAAAACAAATGGACAATGAGGCCAGGAGTATAGCAAAAGTGAGGCCTTTATTTGTGTTCTTGTAAGAGTGGGTGCCTGGTAGTATCCTGTGGGCAGGCACACTGAAGTGGGAGAAACTGATGAATTTATCCATGATGAGAATAGTCTCTCCTGTTTCCACATTGGCTGAATACTTTGGCATCACAGTCTGGCTTAATCATGTCTAAAGAGATGATTGGGCAGATTAAACCCTAGCATGGGCAACTTTTGGTGCAAATGTGGCCATCCCCCCTTTTCTTTGTTCTTGGAGGTACCCATGACTAGCTTAGTCAAGTCTTTAGTTTGTTAATCCTGTTAACTCAGAGACCTCCTGAATTGTAGTCTGACTCAGCCATTAATCATTCCCTTCATTCCCTAAACAGGTATAGTCCAATTTGAGAGTCACTTCTCCTTATTCCCTACAAGGGTTGATCCTCCTGGTCCTCAAATATCATGGCACAAGGCAGCTGCTCGGACCATCTCTGAGGACTGCACCAGAGCACCTGGCTTCAGGTTACCTCTGGAGAGGGAGGCTGGCTGTGTTAGGATTCCCCAGTTGGGATTGATCTGGCAATGGTCAAAATGGCTGCTTCCCAGTCATGAAGTACTCAGTACATTTACTGCTACCTCTGGTTTTTTGTTGAGTCCTCACAGCAAGAGTTTTTATCACTATTTTGTTTCCATTTCACAGGTGGGACTCCTGAGGTCAGGGGTGAAGGCAGGTAGTAGGGCTGGCTACCAATCCCTCCAGGTGGGTTGTGTCATGTCACCCAGAGGACTGGGTCATGAAGATCATTTAATATGAGGACATTAAACCCATGGCTATATAGCAAGAGAACCTCAAGTTTGTCCATGAATGGAGGTCCTCCTTGACCCCCATCGTTTTAACCACTGCTGTTTCTGGTCTTCCTTGCTGGATGGTCAGAGAGTGACCTCTTCCCTCTGCTGACCATGGGGCACCATGCCACACAGGGACAGAGAGGTTTCCAATGCCCACAGTTTGGAAACTTAATTGCTGCCTCCAGGGCAGTGGGGCCTATGCTTCTGGTAGGCAGGATATCCTATCAGGACTGCCCAGCATCACCCATGGGGTGGCTTGGTGTGATTGTCACCTCCTTGAGGCAGTGTGTAATCTGCATTATACCCTACAGCTGTGTGAGCAGACCCCTGAGTTCCTTCCAGCCCCTCTTACCCTACCTGGCATCCTTTTCACTGCTAGGATGCCTGTGCTTAGCACAGGGCAGCTGCAGGCAGGAACTGCCCAGGGACCGTAAGCAGAGGGAGGATGCCAGAGGGATAGGGCTGGAAAAAGCACCTTGATTTTTCCATGTCTTATCCTTTTTTTTAAAAAAAGATTTTATTTATTATTTCTAGAGAGAAGGGAAGGGAGAGAGGCAGAGAGGGAGAGAGAGACATCGATGTATGGTTGCCTTTCACCTGCCTCCGGCCACGGACCTGCCTGGAGACATGGCTTGCAACCTGGTTATGTACCCTGGCTGGGGAATCGAACTAGTGACCTTTGGGTTTGCAGGCTGGCACCTTATCCACTGTGCTACCAGCCAGGGCTTATCCTCCTTTTTATCTAACTCCCCCTTTACTTGGAATTAGAAGGTGAATAGCCCATCTTTTATTTGGCAGCAGGAGGCGATTTAATGAAAGATCTCACATTGGACAAGTGTTTCTATTTCCCTCACCCCAAAAGTTATCCCTTGTTTGCTGGATGTAATAGTTTTCCTGTTAGAGAGGCAAGCACTAGAAATGTGGTCTTTTTGTTGTTGTTTTTCCCCTGAGCTGGTGGCTGCTTTCTTGTCTCGCTCACCACCTCCCTGTTCTCCACAAGGGAAAGAACTTCCTTTATCTTGCATAAGGATGGAAGGTTCTGCTGAAGGAGAGATTTAACTCCAGCATTTTGTTCTTGCTCCACTTCATCCCTCTGACCCAGGTCCGTTTAGCCTAAGGGGCTCAAGACCCTGCTGCTTGCTTCATTATTTTCCAGAAGCAAGGCAGGAGAGCAAGGAGGGCAGCAGGGGTAGAAAAGGAACTGCATGGCTACCCAGGACCCAGTGTCTCTGAGCAGTAAAGTGACCGTCCCCAGGCCAGGAACTAGGTCAGGACCTAAGTGCCTGGTCTCCCACACCAGCTGTTTCCTGCATGTAGGGAGGGGCCCCACCTCCCTGACTGCATGCCCTGGGCCTCCGCAAGCAGAGCCCTGGATCTGTACATGGAGGGTATTGAATATGGAGTCACTCTGCAATTGGGGCTTGTACAGGAAATTCTCAAGGATCTCCAGGAGAAGGTAACAGGGATACAGGGGAAGAGAAAGGTGCCCTGGGTCTCAGAAGCCAAGGAAGCCAGAGAGAAGTCCTTTCTGCCCATGTTCTGGGAGGTGGTGAAGGCCAGCATGGCATGACTCTGGAGATAGATGTGACAAGGCTACAGACATTAACAGGGGCTCATAGGTCCTATAAAGGGGTTTGGACTTGTTTTAGAAGGCTCTGGGGAACCATGGAGGGGTGTAAGCAGGCAAGAGACCACAGCAGATCAGCTGTATTGGGAACTGGGGCCCTGGCTGGTGGCACAATGGATAAGGCACCAGCCTGCGAACCCAAAGGTAGCTGGTTAGATTCCCCAGCCAGGGCACATAACCAGGTTACAAGCGAGGTCTCCAACCAGGTCTGTAGCTGGAGGCAGGTGAAAGGCAACCAAACATTAATGTTTCTCACCCTCTCTGTCTCTCTCCTTGCCCCCTTCTCTAAAACTAATAATAAAACCTTAAAAAAATAAAAATAAAAAAGAAAAGAAACTGGGAGGTGACTGGAAGCTTGGCCTATTGTCCAGGACCACACTGGTCAGTGCCCCTGAGACAGGTGTTTCTGTGCCACTGTCTTCCTGAGGCCACCAGCTCTTTTGATGCATTCTTAAGTGTGGGGCCTGGGGTAAGGTAGTGAGCTGTTTCTTTGGGAGCCCCCAGTGCCTCAGGGTCCCCAGATTCTGCTGCCTGGATCCCAGGGTGATGTCCAAGGAGTCTACAAGGATGTTGGCTTTGTGATGGTAAGGGAGCAGGCAGTCTGCCACCCCTAGAGCTGCCCCCTTTTGAGCCTCCCTCATCCCCTGGCCAGCTGCTCCTACTTCAGTCCTGTCACATAGTTCTTCTGGTGCTGCCAGTGGCTGTGGGAACAGCCAGACTCGAACCACACATTCGCCAGTCCCTTTTGCAACTCCTCAAAACCCCCCCTGCCCATCCTTATCTTTCCTGGGAGTCTCTTGGCAACCTCCCTGGACCACAGTCACAGTCTCGATTGTTCTCTTTCTCCCTGCTACACCGTTCCAAGGAAAGTTATTACTCCTGCCTTGACCATGTGGTTGGTTGGGCATTGTCCTGTGAAACCTGGTTTAATTCCCAGTCAGGGCACATGCTTGGATTGTAGGTTTGGTCCCCAGTTGAGGTGCACATGAGAGGCAGGATGGATATGTCTCGCATTGATATTTCTCTCCCTCTCTCCTTCCCTTCCTTTCTCTCTCTGAAAAACAAAACAAAACTGAACAAACACTCCTAAACACTTTGAACACTTCTGATTACTGTGTGTTTGTGTGTGTCGTGTGGGGGGGTTACTTTTCACACACCAAGCTGGGTGTCCTATAATTCAACTCAGCTCTGACACTTATCTCCCTGGCGAAAACAATAGATCTCACAGATTAAGAGATGAGTCCCACAAGAATGTCTCACTCCCTGTACACCAGTAGCAAATCCAGGCTGTCACCTACGCTTTTGAGCTACCACTATAAATTGAGTATTCCCCTGACCCCATCTTCAGGTTTGACAGAGCTAGGAGTGGCTACAGAACACAGGAAAACATCATACTTACTAGATTCAGGTTACTATAAACTATGAGGTCTGTCCAGAAAATATCAAGCCAATTTCGATATAAACAGTTTGCGTGGCTGATACATTTGGGACAGACCTTGTATAACTCAGAAACAAGCAGATGGAAAAGATGCATAAGGCAGGAGCTTCTATGTTCACCTTAGGTATGTCACGCTCCCCAAATCTCCAGGTATTCACCAACCTGGAAGCTCTCACAACCCAGTCCTTTGGGGTTTTATGGAGACTTTATTATGTAGACATTGATTAAATCTTTGGCTATTGATAAGGCACCAGCCTATGAACCGAAAAGTTACTGGTTCGATTTCCAGCCAGGGTTCAAAACCAGGTTGCAAGCCAGGTCTCCAGCCAGATCCTTAGCTGGAGGCAGGTGAAAGGCAACCATACACTGATGTCTTTCTCCCTCTCTTTCTCCCTTCCTTCCCCTCTCTCTACAAATAATAAAATCTTAATAAAATGTTTTATTTAAAAAATCTTTGGTTATTCAGGTTGCAAACCAGGTCTCCAGTCAGGTCTGTGGCTGGAGGCAGGTGAAAGACAACCATACATTGATGTCTCTCTCCCTTCTGCCTCTCTGCCTTCCCCTCTTTCTAAAAATAATGAAATAAAATCTTTTAAAAAAATCTTTGGTTATTGATGGCAGTGGGGTGGAGAAGACTGAAAGTTCCAACCCCCTAATAAATACTTGGTCCCTCTGACAACCAGCCTTCATCTTTACGGGCTTTTCAAAGGTCTCCTTCACTAACGAACTCTGCAGTGGTTGAAAGGGGCTTGTTATGAATCACAAAAGATATTTTTTGTCACTTAGGAAATTCCAAGAGTTTTAGGAGCTCTGTACCAGCCCCCTTTTCTCTCTCTGCTTTCCTGTGTGCTGTTTCCTCTCATTGGAGAATTGGTTCCCAATCACTCCCAGGCTATGCCAGGTGCCACCTCTAGAGGTTCCCACTGTGTCCCTCTTCTCCAGGCCCCAGTGCCCATCACGTGGGGATCCTCTAACTGCTGCCCTGCTCACCTCACCTCCTCTGGGGTGAGGATGGTGTCTCTACTGCTCAGTGTCTGGTGAGCAAGTGTGGAAATAGGTGGAGCCTCCTGCACCTGTAGTTCTTTTAGATGCCCCTGCTGGGTTTGTATTGGGTTGGCCAAAAAAGTCCGTTATGTTTTTATGTGTATGATGGCTTTAGTAAGCATTTAGTTTACAAATGTCTTTAGCTTCATTTGAAACAATTTTGTTAGGTTGTATTGTGACAGTTGTCATATCAGTGTGCATTTTAAAAAACTAAAATTGATTAATTTTTTTGTACAGCCATTGTAATACTGAAGATGGAAGAAGATACACAACATTTTTGGCATTTAGTAATGTTTTATTTCAAGAAAGGTAAAAACCCAATTGAAACGCAAAAAGATTTGTGCAGAGTATAGAGAAGATGCTGTAACTGATCCAACTTGTCAAAAATGGTTTTCGAAGTTTCTTGGACCTCTTGTCATTTTGGCCAAATAATTCTTTGCTATGGGCTTTCTAATGTGTTGAAAGAGGTTTAGCAGCACCCCTGGCCTCTACCCACTAGAAGCCAATAGCTGGAGATAGCAGACATCCTCAAAATATCCAGATCAGTAAAGTTACTGGTGAAAATGAAAGCTGTTGTCTTTTATTTTATGGAAAAAAAAATACAGACTTTTTTACCAACCCAGTAATATAGTTTTGCTGGCATATAGCCACACTTGCTCATTGACACATTGGATGTGGCAGACTTAAGTTGTAGTAGCAGATTACATAGCCCACAAAGCTGAAAATATTTACCAACTGATTCTCTACAATGAAAGTTGGTGACCCCTGCTTTAGGAAGTATAGAGAGTCTGGACAGCCTGTCAATTAGGAACAAAGACCTGAAGCCAGTTATCTGAGCCCACTTATTTGTGTGTGACCTTGTGCTAGATACTTAACCTGCCAGAACCCGTTTCCTCATTTGATCCAAAAGGGGGCAGTGACAGTAGATACCCATAGGAATATTATGAGGGGCTCATGTGAAGTGCAGGAACAGAGCCTGGCACCTGGAGAATGTTGTTACTCATAGTCTGACATCCCAGCCACAGAAGGGTGCGGGCAGGGGTTGGGCTGGCTCCCTGTGGGGCCTCATTTTTTGTTTGTTTTAAATGGTCTTTTTTTGTTTTGTTTTAAAAATATTTTATTATTTTCAGAGAGAAGGGCAGGGGTGGGGTTGAGGAAGAAAGGGAGGAAGACATCACTGTATGGCTGCCTTTCACCTGCCTCCAGCTACAGACCTGGCTGGAGACCTGGCTTGCAACCTGGTTATGTGCCCTGGCTTGGAATCAAACTAGTGGCCTTTGGGTTTGGAGGCCAGTGCCTCATCCACTGTGCCACCAGCCAGGGTTGGCCTCTGTGTTTATGATAAGTATTTGCACAGACCTTGCTTCCCTGGGGCAAGATAGGTGGGGTGGTTTTCTGACCTCCACTAGGGTTCCACCTAGGCACACCCACCCAGTGGTGGTGTCCCTGGTGACTTCAGTGCCTTATTCCTAGGCTCCAGAGCGTCAGTAGGACAGACTTAGCAGGGTGGCAGGTGATAGGGAAGACAAACCACAGTGTCTTACTGGGGCCAGGAACAGGGCACACACTTGTGGCGGATGTGGCATGATTAACATCCCCCAGCCTGGGTTCATCCCTCATGCTCCCAGTGCAGACCCAGCCTAGGGAGAGCCGTTGTGGAGAATGCTGACCCAGACAAGTGGGCCTGGTCACAGCTCAGCCATTGTTTCTGTTACTGTAGGGAAAAGGACACAGCTTTGCTGACCCTAATCCATAGGACCCCCATATAGCCCGCTTAATGGTCACTCCCACTTAAATTGTCAACAGCAGCTTGCCTAGCCCCTCTCCTGTCTGTCCCCAACCTCTCTGGGCCATGTGCACATAGCCCCGAATACACTGGCTGTCACAAAGTTGGTGCTTTCTAGGTTGGTTCTGGAGGTGGGGCACAGAGGCCTTGGGTTCCTGCCTTTTCTCTGGCTCACCCACTGACTGACTAAAGGGTGACTTGAGTGGATGGTATCAGCCTTTTAAGTTTTCCAGCATGTTTCCTGACAGACAGGGCTGTGCCTGTGGGGGGACCTAATCATTGCTGGGTGTAGGCCCTAGGCCCTTTCCTGAGGGGAGATGCTCTCCCAGGTAATTCTTCCCATGGGGAACCGTTAGGGAGCCAGGTGGCAGGGGGTACATTTCAGTTGTCCTCCACCTAGTGACAGGTTACCTGAACAGTGGGTGAGCCAGAGCCCCATGTGCTTTGGGTCATAGGTAGATAGAAGCACAGGGCCATCACCTCTGCCTGTCACCCTGAGAGCCTATCCTAGTGAGGGGAGAGAGCAGGGGGGAGAGTATGTATGAAGGCTGAGAGCTGATCCATTGTAGGGAGGGTTGAATGTGGCCATGAGGAAGGGGCTGAGCAGTGGAGAGGCTGATGAATGAAGGGGACAGGTCATGCACGGCCGTGGCTGCCAGTCCGAGAGCTTGGACTTCTGATGCTCTGGAACGTAGGTAGGAACGTTGTCAGCCTTATTTTTGGTCAAATATTTACAAAACACCTCTTATGTATCAGGGACTGGCCTGTGTGGGGTGGCATAGCTGTGACTCTCACAAAAGGCTGGCTTCACAATCTTTGGGTGCCTCTGCCATAATGGGACAGCCTCTGTAGATACAGCTAAGCTTTATTCAGCCACCAATCATAGTGGTTGCCTGCCCCACTTGAGGTTGTAGAGGGTGCTAGGGCAACTGGTTGATTTGCCAGGCTGCTTTGTAAACAGAGGCCCTTACTGGTCTGCTCACTGTCACCCTGGCTCAGCCAATGCATTGGCTTATCTCCTGCCCCAGGAAGGGTGTGGGTGTGGGCACCATGCCAAGGTTTGGGATTTCTTCCTGGAACTGCTTATAGCTGGACTTAGGAGTACCTTGTTGTGAGTCTTCTGTAGGGACAGCATGTCTGTGAGCCTGCAGCACTGCCTTTACCCCTGTCCCAGAATGGCAGAATCTGGCTCCTGAGGTGTGAGGCACTTTGGCAGAACCTGTCCTGTGGCACAAGGAGCCCTCTTCCAGGGTCTGGCCCTGGCCCAATGTCAAACTATGTAAGAGGAGAGCAAGGGGCCCAGTGAACACCTATAAGCCCTTCATATTCACTCATGGGGAACGTATTTTTCTATTGAGATAACATTTGTATGATGTAAACCATTTTAAAGCATACAGTTCAGTGGCATTTAGTACATTCCCGCTATCATGTAATCATCACCTCTATCTAGTTCTGAAACATATTTGTCAACCCAAAGAAAACCTTGTAGCCATTAAATAATCATTCCCCATCATCCCTCCTCCCATCCCTTGGCAACCACCAATTTGCTTTTTGTCTTAATGGATTTGGTAGTTCTGGATTTTTCATACAAATGGAATCATATGTGTGTAACCTTTTGTGACTAGATTCTTTCACTGGGCATAATGTTTCTGAAGGTAATCCATGTTGTAGCCTATATTGGTGCTTCATTTCCTTTTCATGGCCAAACAATATTCTGTTGTACAGGTGGATCACTTTTGGTTTATCCATTCAGCAGTTGATGAACATTTGAGTTATTTCTACTTGTTGGTTATAGTGACTCATACTACTTTGAATATCTGCTTTCAGTTCTTTTAGTTCTATAACTATGAGTGGGATTGTGGTGTCAAATGGAAACTGTATTTTTTAAAAGATTTTATTTATTTTTAGAGAGAGGAGAAGAGAGGGAGAGAAATATTGTTGTATGAGAGATTGGTTGCTTCTCATAGGCCCCAAAACAGGAACCTGGCTCACAATCCAGGCATGTGCCCTGACAGGGAACCAAACCAGCAGATCTTTGGTTCACAGCCTTTTCAGTGTGGTGCTCAATCCACTGAGCCACACCAGCCAGGGCAGAAACTGTATATTTAACTTGACGATGAATTGTTGAACTTTTCCCCACCATTTTCTGATGCTACCAGAAAATGAGTGTTCCATTTTCTCCATATTCTTGCCAATACTTACTTCACCACCACCACCCCCTTTTTAAAAGCTTCTTAAAAGATATATTATTTATTTTAAAAAATATTTTATTTCATTATTTTTAGAAAGAGGGGAAGGGAGAAAGGCAGAGAGGGAGAGAGACATCAATGTATAGTTGCTTTTCACCTGCCTCCAGCCACAGACCTGACTGGAGACCTGTTTTGCAACCTTGTTATGTGCTCTGGCTGCGACCTTTGGGTTTGCAGGCTGGCGCTTTATCCCTTGTGCTACCAGCCAAGGAAAAGATATATTTATTTTTAGAGAGAGGGGAAGGGAGGGAGAAAGAGGGAGAGAAATATTGATGTTTGAGAAATACATTGATCAGTTGCCTCTCAAGTTTCCAACCAAGGACCTGGCCCACAACCCAGGCATGTGCCCTGACTGGGAATGAAACTGGTGACCTTTCAGTTCACAAGCTGGCACTCAGTTCACTGAGCCACACCAGCTAGGGCTCACCCTCTGTGTGTGTATATGTGTATGTGTGTGTGTCTATGTGTTGTTTTAAATTATTCCCATACTAGTGGGTATGAAGTGGTATCTCATAGTTTTCATTTGCATCTACTAATGGCTAACATTTTTTCATGGATTTGTCGTCCATTTGTGTGTCTTCTTTGGAGAAACATGTCTCTTCAAGTCCTTCACATGGCTTTGAATTGGGTTATCTTTTTGTTGTTAAAAGTTCTTCGTAGCCCTAACTGTGTGGCTTAGTTGGTTGGACATCATTCTATAAAGTGAAAGATTGCTTGGCTGGGTTGCAGGTTCCTCCTTCCCGCATTGGGGTACGTGTAAGAAGCAACCAATTAATGTTTCTCTATCACATCAATGTTTCTTTCTCTCCTTCTCCTTCCCTTACCTTCTTTCTAAAATTAATAAATAAATCTTTTTCTTTTTCTTTTCTTTTTTAGGGAAATTTTTGACCCTGGCTGGTGGCACAGTGGATAATGTGCCAGCCTGCGAACCCAAAGGTCCCTGGTTCCATTCCCAGCCAGGGCACATAAGCAGGTTGCAAGCCAGGTCTCCAGCCAGGTCTGTGGTTGGAGGCAGGTGAAAGGCAACCATATATTGATGTTTCTCTCTCTCTGGAAATAATAAAGTCTTTTTTAAAAAAAAGAAAGAAAATTCTTTCTATGTTGTGGGTGCTAGTACATGCATGTATATGATTTGCAAATACCTTCTCCCATCCCGTAGGTTGTCTTTTCACTGTTATTTATTTATTTTTAGAGAGAATGTAAAGAAGGGAGAGAGAGAGAGAGTAAAGAAGAGAGAAAGAGAGGGAAAGAAACATGAATGTGTGGTTGCTTCTTGAGCGCCTCCAACTGGGGACCTGGCCTGAAACCGAGTCATGTGCCCTGACTGAGAATCGAACTTTGCAGGCCGGCACTCAAGCTACTGAGCCACACTAGCCAGGGCTAACCTTTTTTTAAAAATTAATTATTAATTTATTTTAAAAAGATTTTATTTATTATTCTCTTAGAGAGGGTAAAGGAGGGAGGCAGAGAGGGAGAGAAATATCAATGTATGGTTGCCTTTCATCTGCCCCCAGCTATGGACCTGGCTGGAGACCTGGTTGGAGACCTGGCTTGCCACCTGGTTACGTCCCTAGCTGGGAATCAAACCAGCGATCTTTTTTGGGTTTGCAGGCTGGCACCTATCTACTGAGCCACCAGCTAGGGCCAGGACTCATTTTTTTGATAATACCCTTTGATGCACAAAAGTTTTAAATTTCAATGATGTCCAATTTATGTAGTTTTTCTTTAGCTACTCTTATTTTTGGTGCCATATTTAGAAATCTTTGCCAAATCATGAAGATTTACTGGAGTAAATCTCCAGTTTATGTTTCTTTGTAGAAGTTACACAGTTTTCACTCTTATATTTAGGTCATTAATCCATTTGAGTTAGGTTTTACGTCTGATATGAGGTGGGGATTCAACTTCATTCTTCTGCATGTGGAGATCCCATTATCCCAGCACCATTCTTTGAAGAGAGTTTCTTCTCCCCAGTGAATGTTCTTGGCACTCTTGTTAAAAATCAATTGACTGTTAACATAGGGATTTATTTCTGGACTGCAATTCTGTTTCATTGATTATACGCATGTCCTTTTGCTAGAACTATTCTGTTTTTATTACTGCACCTTTATGGTAAGTTTTAAAATCAGGAAGTATGAGTCTTTCAACTTTGTCCTTTTTGAAGACTTCTGGCCCCCGGCAGGTGTGGTACATTTTCCCTGATGTCCTTTATAGGTCTTGAAAACTTTTTTCTTAGGCTCAGTCCATGTCACACTTGGCATTTGATGTCTTGTAGTCTCCCTCTTTCTGAAATAGTTCCTAGCACTTTTGGTATTTTCTGACATTGGCCTATTTGAGGAGAACAGGCAGGTTATTTTCCAGACTGCCTTATGATTTGTCACTGTCTCTTGTCCCCTTGTGATGAGACCAGGGTAAAATTTTTGCTAAGAATGCATGACATGCCACATTTGTCCTGCTGGGTTACATTAGGACCCTAGTGTTATATGGGTTTGTCCTGTTCCTAGTAATGCTAAGTTTTATCATTGGGTTGAAAATGGCACAACTGTTGTGTGTGTCTGTTGAATGAATGAGTAGTAAAAGTAATAATGGCAGGCACATGGATGCAATGCTTCACGTATGCATTGGATCCTATGCCTGCCCCATCATTAGCCCCATCTGGCAGATGAGAAAACTGAGTCTGAGTGATGCTAAGTGACCTGCGTGTGTGCCACACTAAGCATGGGGGGTTGGCATGAACCCAGGCTGTCTGGTTCCAGTGGCCACACTCACAATCACTATGCTGCATAAATGCAAGGAGGGGAAGGTTCCACTGAAGGAAGTAAAGGTGCTGCCAAAATAATTCATTTTTGACCCCCATTCCAGCAAATGAGTTGGCAAAAGAATGCCTAACTCTCAGTTAGGTCTGGGCATCCCCCAGGGGACCCTCTGACCCTGCCAAAGTTACCCTTTCTTGCTATACCTTCCCACCTAAGTGCCCCGCTGGATGAACAGGGGACCTCTCACCAGGACATGCTCCATAAGGGACTGTCCTAGGCCAGGATACCTTTCTGCAGTTATGGGCTTCATAACTGCTGGAATTCCCCATCTCAGGACTGGTTGCCCTGTGGACAGCAATCCTCTCCCATTGCACAGCTGTGTCCCTGCATCACCACTGCCTGATTGGCCATCACCTTATCCTCTGTGTGGGCTAGGCTGGGCAGGCAGGGTATGTGGTAGCACTTTCAAGTGGGGATTTCACCTCGGAAAAATAGGAAACAAGGGAAGGGGTGGGTGGTAAGGACAAGACTCAAAGGCAGTTCATAGAGAATCTTGCTCACTGGACCTGCTAGGTCATGCCGGCTTCTCTCTTTTAGATGAAGACGTATGTGTGTTCAAGTGCTCGGTGTCCCGTGAAACGGAGTGCAGCCGCGTGGGCAAGCAGTCCTTCATCATCACCCTGGGCTGTAACAGTGTCCTCATCCAGTTTGCCACACCCAATGGTATGTGTTTCTTCTGTCCCGGTGACACACAGTGCCCAGAGCTAGTGGGTCTTAGCCTCTTGGCTGTGGCTGCTGAGGGTTTGGACCCTCATTAAATTGTGGCCCATCCATCTGTCCCAGCAAAGGCTCCACTGTTCAAAATCATATCCCCATTCAGAGATCTGTTCCCATTCCTAGAACTCTCTGTGTCAGATGCTCCCCCACTGGCTCCTTTGGGTCCTCCAGGGCTTGGCTCATATGTCCTCTCCTCCAAGAAGTTTCTTAATCTCCTCGTTGGGCTACAACTGAAGCCTCTAGGAGAAGCCTTGTCAGGTGGGATCTGGGCCTGGCCTTCCCAACAGCAGAGGATGGGGATAAGACGGAGTCCTGAGGCAGGCAGTGGCTCTTGTCCTGAGCGCAGAGAGAAGTCACTGAAAGGATTGAAACAGACCTGTCTGAGAGGATGTAAGTAGATATAAGGGGTTACTCAGGAGGGCTTGTGATGGCTCACAGTCGGGACAACAGCTGTGGAGCTGGTAGGATGTCCCCGGGCTGGAGACTGCCTGAGGTCCAGCAACAGGGCTTGGTCACTGTAGAACAGAAGTCAGTGGTTCCAGCGCAGGGCACAGAGGCTTGTGCTGGAGAGCTCAAGTTAAGAGGTCACCTGCTCATGGCCATCCAGCTCCCGGGAGCCCTCTTCATGGGGGGTACTCCCCATGGCCCAACCAACCTCCAGCCATCCACTCCTGGGCACTAAACACTAACTCTACATTCTGCCTCCCAGTTCCTGGTGACTATTCTAGTACTTTATGTCTTTGTGATTTTTTTTTTTTTAAAGATTTTATTTATTATTTCCAGGAAGAGAGGAAAGGAGAGAGGCAGAGAGGGAGAGAAACAGAGAAACATCAATGTATGGTTGCCTTTCACCTGCCTCCAGCCATGGATCTGGCTGGAGACCTGGCTTGCAACCTGATTATGTGCCCTGACTGGGGAATCGAACCAGCGACCTTTGGGTTCACAGGCCGGCACCTTATCCACTGCGCTACCAGCCAGGACTTGTTTTGTTTTTTTGACTTCATACAATTTAGCAGTCATCATTCTGTATTAATAAATATAGTTCATTTTAAAGGCTGCATAATAGCCAGTCCAGCAGCCCTATGGTGATTGGCTCTCTTAAGTGCTTCTGTGTCCACTCAGGTCCATCAGTGCTGTTATATGTGATATTAAGGTGGTATCCCTTGTGTTCACTGCCATTGACAGACACCACTGTGTGTCACTGGATGGACTTTCTAGGGTGAACCTCTGAAATCTGACACCCAGGTTGGTAGGCTTTTGCCTACCAACTGCCCTTTGGTGAGGCAGCACCCAGGTCCATGGCTACCAGCCTGGAGGAGCACATTCATGCCAGAGTGTGAACTGCCTGCCTTCTTGTCTTAGGCACCAAGTGGCAGGCTTAGCTGCCCTTCTTTTCCTTATATTTCATCATTGTTTTTGGGGAAAAGAAATTGCTAAAAATATATATGCTCAAAGCAGGAAAGTCAGGGTGTGCAGCTAGACAGAGGGCCACTGGCCCATCTGAACTCTCCAACTGCCAACACTGCCCTGTGTGACCTGGCTTCTCCATTCCAGATTTCTGTTCCTTCTACAACATCCTGAAGACCTGCCGGGGCCATACCCTGGAGCGGTCAGTGTTCAGCGAGCGGACGGAGGAGTCCTCCGCTGTGCAGTATTTCCAGGTGGGTATATGTGGTTTCAGGACAGGCCACCACCAACTGATGGCCCCTGGGAGGCTGCGAAGCACAGGGCAGGCCCACCTGGGTTTACGTCCTGGCTCTGCCCCTTACTAGCCGTGTAACCTTGGGCAGGTTTCCTCCATTTGCTGGGCCTCAGTTTCCTCATCTCTGAAACAGAGATGCCAGGGCCTGCCTTAGGAGGGTTGCTGGAAGGACTTGAGTGCAGGTGAAGATCAGGCTTTTTGAGTAATGACAGCACAGATAGAATACTGACCACATAGGGCATGCAGGCACTGGTCCAAGTGCTTTCACACATATGGAAGCACTTGAGCCCTCCCAACAACTCTAGGAGGTAAGTACTATTATTGTCCCCATTTTGCAGATGAGAAAACTGAGACTCAGAGAGGTTAAGTGACTTGCTCCAAGTCACACAGCTATTATGCAACAGAGCCAAGATGGGAAGCCAGGCCTGCCTGATGCCAAAGCCTGTGCCCCTGCCCAGGTGCCACGCTGCCTCCCGATCGCACGTTGTCTTACAGAGAGACCCCGCAGCATCTCACCCGCCTGGCGCTCTGAGTCCTAGGGTTCTGTTTGATCTACTCTGCGTCTTTGGGGTTCCTAAGATGGGGCAGGTGGTCCCTGATCCCAGAACTCTGCCTGTGGCAGATCTTGAGTTCCACTGATGGATTCCAGGTGCAAATGGCACCCAGCTCTGTCCTTTGGCCATGGTCATGGTGGTGGTGTCCCTTCTGGGGGCTGCCTCTGGCTTCTCACTCCCTCTCCTGGAGTAGCCAGCAGCTGCCAGAGTGGTTTGGCCAGCAGAGGAGGTGCAGGTTTGTGCCCAAAGTGATCCTTCTGTCTTGAGTCAGCCATGGCCTGGGCCATTTGTGCTACCGTGTACCCTGTGCCACTGGCATATCTCTGTTCCAGTTTTATGGCTACCTGTCCCAGCAGCAGAACATGATGCAGGACTACGTGCGGACAGGCACCTACCAGCGTGCGATACTGCAGAACCATACGGACTTCAAAGACAAGGTGAGCAGGACCTGCCCTGCCTCCCTAATCCCTTTCTGCCACACCCTTTCCCTCAGGTTCTCTACCCACCTCAGTGCAACAGTTGCCTCTCCCTTTTTCTTTGTTCATGGGTTTTAGCTTTAATTTTTTCAGATTATTAAAGCAAAATCTACTTCTTGTAAAAACTCAAAAGAACCCATCATGACATGAAAGGCTTGTCATTTTCCTCCAAAACAACCACTGCCCAGTTTTTCCCATGCATGTATCAGCATATATATTTTAACATTATATATGAGTATGTATATGTATGTGTGTGTACATATGATAGAATTGTGTTTACGTACTTTTCATCTAAAATTCTTTTTCTTCACCTAATGATGTATCTTGGGATATATTATCAAGTCATATGGGTGTAGTGTAATTTATCTAGTTACTTCCCTATTTCCTTTAAGATCTTTTTAATATTACCAAGTATCTGTATAATAATAAATCCTCATTTAATGTCGTTGATAGGTTCTGTGACTTTAATAACCGAAATGGCATGTAAGGAAACCAACTTTACCCTAGGCTAATAGATTTAAATAAGAGTTAGGTTTCTGTGGCATCTCATCAATGTCATAATGATTTTGAATGGAATGTTATTTGAGGATGTGTTCTATACTCATGGTTAAAAAGAGAGAAAGCAGCACACAGTATCTATGTTCATAAGTGAAAATTTATTCCCTTCTCCATCATTTTGAACACAATGAGAGCTTATGTTTTTCTTGATTTATCTTTGGGGGCTCTCAACATGATCCACATGGGTCTGCCTCATTTATCGCCTTGGTCCCACCAGCATTGTTGAGAATTCCGTCAGGACACTGAACCCTCTAGGCCCCACACTCACCCCTGTAGCCTGGGAAGATGTCCTGAACATAGCAGCATGTATGTCAGGACCATTCTGGTGTCCTCAGCTTCCTCCTATCTGCTGCTGTTTGCTGTGCTGGAGCAGTGCTTGGGGCCTGGGAAGTGCACGTTCCTTCAGTGAAGTTTCTTGCAGGATGGCAATCCATTTCCTGGTTTAGCCAGAGTTTTGAGAGCCACCCAGAGGCCCTCCCATCTGACTACCTCAGTGCCTGCCCTTTGCACTGAGCAGTTTTGCATGTACATGTCATCACCAGGAACTTCCACCCTGATTCTGCAAACATAAGCCCAATCAGACAGATCTAGAATGAGGGATCGTCTATCATGGCATGGACTCTTCTAAGAGCTCATGGCCTTGAGGTCAGCAGCTATTGAGAGGGCACCCGCTGGCCCCAAGTCTTGGGCAGCCCACATGTGCGCAGCCTAGCCACTCACTGATTCTCTGGGCTAGGGTCAGTACACCAACCAAAAACATTGCCACCAACACCCTAACACCTCGCAGGCCTCTTTCTTCCATGCAAGGGCTGCAGAGGTCCCAGAAGGATGCCTTTTGCTACACCATTTTCTGGGGAGGACCACAGTACTCAGTCCAGCTGATTCGGGGCCCATGGGGCCCATGGGGCTCATGGGGTTTGGGCCAAATAAGCTTTCCCTGAGGGCTCCTTCCAGGATTCAGGGATGCCCTTTGGGGCCTGGGATTAGGAACTGCCTACCTACCTCCTGCCTTCCGTGGGGACCTCAGTGGTCATGCTGCAGGGCTTAGAGGTGTCTTAACCTAGAGGGCACTCATTCCCAGAGAAACTACAGGCTCACTTGCAATAGCCAGGTGTCTACCATGCTGCATAGGTAGTTCACAGCCTAGTCAGTCCTTTTGGAATTGAGTCTGAGAGAATGTGATGGTTTTAACATCATAACTGTCTTCAGAAATCCCATTCTACCATCCTCATATCCAGAACTGGGGGCTCCTATGTGCCCCAGGTTGCTCAGAAACCAAACTCTTTGTTAGCTGGCCCATGACAAGGGGAGGCAGGCTGCAGGGTTCAGGGTGCTCTCAGCTGCATGGGTCTGCAGGGAGCCAGAGCCTGGTGATGCACACATCCGTATGATCACCATCACTTCACAGTGTCTTGTTCTCATTGCCCATCCTTCCTCAGATTGTTCTTGACGTTGGCTGTGGCTCTGGAATCCTGTCTTTCTTCGCCGCCCAAGCTGGAGCAAGAAAGATCTATGCTGTGGAGGCCAGCACCATGGCCCAGCATGCTGAGGTCAGCAGCCCACTGGGACCCCAGCCAGTCCTTGTCCTCTGCTCTGTCTGCATCAGCCTGGGAAACTGGCCTTGCTGGGAGCCCCCAATAAAGGAGACGTGAATCCCCAGATTTAGGGAAATCTGAACTTTACCTCTCTTTGATTACTTGTCCCCAAAATCTGGGCCTGAGGTAGTGTCCCCTCCATGACTGGTGGTCACCTACTGGGTTTCAGAGGGGTTTGGAGTCTTCAGAGGCTTGATGGTCTTGTGCTTCAGGGGACTTTAGTCACACAGACCGTTGTAGGATTTTGGATCAGGCCAGCGGCCGGCTTCTTTTTATTTTTATTTTTAAAAAGGACCTGATTAGCAGGACAAAGTTGCACTGGAGAGGCTGAGAAGCTTAACAGTCACTCTAAAGGAGAATCCACCTAGGGACTTGTTTATGTTTTTGTTTTTTCTTAAGATTTTACTTATTATTTTTAGAGAGAGGGGAAGGGAGAGAGGCAAAGAAGAGAAGCATCAATGTATGGTTGCCTTCCACCTGCCTCCAGATATGGACCTGGCTGGAACCTGGCTTGCAACCTGGTTATGTGCTTTGGCTGGGAATCGAACCAGCAACCTTTGCGTTCACAGGCCGGCACCTTATCCATTGTGCCATCAGCCAGGGTTGGCCTGCCTCTTTGAACCCCACTTACCATGTCTGTGAAATGTGATAACAACAGGATTTTATATCATTAGTTAAATCTGTCAGTTTTTTAAGTTGGGTTTTTTGGTTTTTTTTAAACCGAAACCTTCATTCACAAGGTTCAAAACCTAAAAGTCACAAAAGGGTAAACAGTGACATTGTTCCCCTCCCCACCACTCACTCCCAGCTGCCTAGCCCCCTCACCAGGAGGAGAGGGACATACATGCAAGCTCTGCAGAGCTATTGAGTGGTTCCATCAGCAAGCGTGTGCTGTGTACCCTCTTCTGCCTGCCCAGGCCTTACACAAATGGTAGCCCACCACCATCTTGCACCTGCTCTGTTAACAGTTTATCTGCTACCACGTCATCATATGGAGAGCTTCCTTACTCTTTCTAGTAGCCACAGAGCACCCGTTTGCCTGGACAGACCACTCTTTGTGTAGACACAGGTTATCACCACTTACGCTGCTACCCAATCCCTGCTGCACAAGCGGATGCCATACTGAACCTCATTCACATGTCACCTCTCCTGCATGCAATTATGTTCGTAGGACAGACTTCTAACACTGGAATAGCTGGGGTGGAGAGTGTGTCCAGTTTAGCTTTGGTGGCTGTAGCAAAGCCTATCATTGCCATATTTCCTTCCATTAGCAGTTAGTTGCCCTCTTAGGATGGGCATGACATGAAGGGTATAGGAGCTGCAGCAAGGAAGAGCCTGAGGAAGAACTGAGGCTATAGCTGATCATTGCCTTGGATAAGATGCCCACAAAGTAGGCAGAGGGAATTGAATTGGATGGCTACATGGGAACAGAGGGCCTCCCTTCCCTGAGGACAGGTGGTGGATGGGTGGGGGTAGGGACTCCTATGACCCCTTTGGCCTGCCCACCCACAGGTCCTGGTGAAGAGTAACAACCTCACCGACCGCATCGTGGTCATCCCCGGGAAGGTAGAGGAGGTCTCGCTCCCTGAGCAGGTGGATATCATTATCTCAGAGCCCATGGGCTACATGCTCTTCAATGAGCGCATGCTCGAGAGCTACCTCCATGCCAAGAAGTACCTGAGGCCTGGTGGTGAGTGTCTCTGCCAGCCAGGGGTGCACCCACTGGGGTCCCTTGGGGTGCTCCTGGCTGCTATTCAGTGGGCACGGTTGTGGTTCAGCTCTGCTGGCCTGTTTTAGTGGCTTGCAGTGCTAAGGGCATCTGAGCCTTTGTGCCTCCCTCTCCCCCACCCCTATTTCCTATGCCCACCCTGCCCCAGATAAGGCTACACCTGCCTGGCCAGAATACTGAGGGGTTCCCTCTGGTCCCCTGAGAGCCTTTGGCTGCCTGCCATTTCATGCCCTGGTGTCTCAGGGACAGTGTTTGGCTGGCAGTGTGGCAGGTATGGAAGGTGTTTGTGGTGAGCTCAGAGGAGCTGACCTGTCATCTTCATTCCTAGACCAGTAAACTTACCTCAGTCTGACAGGTCTCTGCACTCCTCCAAGCCAGGAAGATGGGGCAAGGATCAGGGTGTTGCAGGAGCAGCTAGCTGTCTAGCACGCCCCATCAGTGGCTCGATGTTTGTGTCACTGTGCCTGCCCATCCATCCTCCTTGGTTTTTAGGTCACTCTTTACACCTACCCATCTGTGTCCCTGTGAGACTGTGCCCAGCCCTGGGGTGGGGTCTGTGCCCAGTCCTGAACACCTGCTGGTGTATCCATTTCTTGATGTCTTTGAGTATTTCTGTATAAGCAAGGTGTTGTGTGTGTGCACATGTACATGTGGCACAGGAGGGCCTGGCCAGGAGAGCAGTGGGAACCTAGTGGACTGGCAGCCCCATGGTGGGCAGGGGTGGGTGGGTTGGTCTCTGGGGAAGCACCTCTGGCCTTCCTGGGTCCAGGCTGCAGAACCTGCCTTGGATTTCACTCCTGGAGATGGGAGATGACTGCCGTTTCCCACAGCTGTGTCCTGGGCTCCAGGTATGAGTGTGGGAAGTTACACTTCCCTAGGATATTGAGTGCAGCCCACTCTCCTCCCATTATACCCTTTAGGTAGCCAAGCCTGCCCGGGGTGGTGGCCTCAGCAGAGTGGGTTCATCCTTATGGGATGTAAGGACAGACAAGAGGCAGGCTCTGGTGGGCAGCTGCATATTCCACACCACTGCTCAAGCACCCTGCCCAAGATGTGGCCTAGGGCAGCAATGCCCTCTTCGCCCCGCCCACCTGCATGAGTGTCCTTTGTTTTATCTCAGGAAGCTCTTTGAGGGGATTGAAGGAACCCTTGTCCCAGCTGCACACATTTAGGTTCCTTCAGGATTGGAGCACTTTCCCATAATGCCCTAGGTGACTAGCAGACTCCTGTGTAGGCAGTTTATTGAGTGGCCTCTGGACCAAAGTAGAGCATTGCCCCTCCCCCACCCCAGCCTGATTACTGCTACATTGGAAGAAGGAGAGGGACCCACATTTGGAGCCCAGGTGACTCTACCTTAGACTCATTGAGGGAGCCACTGGCCCTGACTCTTTTCTGATATCTGAGTCACACAGATGGAGGACCTTGCTGCCCCTCCCCATTTCAAGCCATGTACCACCAGGGTGGCCAGAAGGCCCATTCTGCCATCCAGCAGTGGGCCTTCAGGTGACCCTCTACCCAGCCTCTGGCCTCTGCTGAGGTCCTGTGGCACAGCCTGGGGCTCAGCCTTGCTTTGTCCAGAGCATGTTGCTTTCCCTGGCCTCACGTCAGTGAATGATGGCACCTAAGTGGCACTGCTTAGCTTACAGAGCAGGACCCTGGCACTACTCCCTTACCCTGAGGCTCTAGCAGGTTCCTTCCTGTCTCCAAGCCCTAGTTATGGGACATCAGGACAGACTCCTATTCCCTACCTGGCTGTCCAGGTTTGGTGAGATGGTGCATCTTAAGGCTCGTCATGAGCACTGGCAGAGTAGATACTCTGTGTTGCACAAATGAATGAATGAATGAATGAATGAGAGGCTTGGAAGGCCCAGGGTTGGGGGTCCTGGGGCCCTTTGGAAGCTCTGCCTGGCCATTTGGAATGTCCCACCATGACGCCAGCACCCCTCCGTGCCTCCCAGGAAACATGTTCCCTACCATTGGTGATGTCCACCTCGCGCCCTTCACGGATGAACAGCTCTACATGGAGCAGTTCACTAAGGCCAACTTCTGGTGAGTGCACTTGCAAACCTGCCTTCTCAGGGATGGCCCTGCTTCTTTTTCCTCATTCTAAGTAGGACCAGAAAGACTTGGGCTGGATGAGGGCCATCTGGGAGAGAAGGCAGGCTGCTTACCTGCCTCTCTGCTGCTGGTAACCTTGCCATGGGGTGGGGTGGGGGCTTTCTGCAGGTACCAGCCATCCTTCCATGGTGTAGACCTGTCAGCCCTCCGAGGTGCTGCTGTGGACGAGTATTTCCGGCAGCCTGTAGTGGTGAGTAAGGTATCCAGGATCATATTGCAGTTAACACTAGGCATGGCCCTCATCTGGGATGAGAGAAGGGAGTGGGCATGGACTTTCCTGTCAGGCAAGTGCAAACTGTGCAGCCTAGGGAATCCACCTTCCCTCTGAGCTCTCGCTTCTGTTCCTGACATAGCTGCCTCACAGACATGTTGGGAATAAAGTGGCAATGCATGTGGTGTACTTAGCACACAGTAAACATAAAGTACATGGGAACTATTATTAGATGAATTGATCCTTGGTCAACTGATTTTTATATGATTGATTTTAATTATTGAGATTTTTGAACTGATAGATTCATGATACAAAAGTCAAGAAGCTATCAAAGCGAAAAGCCTCCCCACTTGTCTCCAGACACACAAATTCTCCTTCATACTGGCAAATGATATTTCTTGTTTACCTTTCCAGAAGTTTTATAACTAAATATACATATACAAGTGTGCATATATACCATTTTTTCTCAAAATATGTATAGCATAATCAACATAATATTGTCTTATTTCTCTGTGGTCAGAGAACATAAACTATGATTTTAGTCCTTTGAAATTTGTTGAGAATTTCTTTATGCCTAGTATGAGATCTCTTTTTATGTTTTATGTGTACTTGAGAAAAAGTTAATCATTGTTGTGTAATGAGTTATGGTACTGTCAACTGGGTTGCATTTGTTAATCGTATTGGTCAAATCTATTTCTAGTGATTTTTTAAAATCTAGTTTTCCTATCACTTATT